>JASSUY010035403.1:183321-198801 GCA_032466535.1 Forpus xanthops
CATGGTTTAGTGGGAGGTGTCCCTGCCCATGGCAGGGGGATTGGAACTAGATGATCTTAAGGTCCTTTCCAACCCTACCTATTCTAGGATTCTATGACAACTTTTCAGACAAAACCCAAGCAGTGTCAATGCATTTTGTTGATGGGTTAATCAGTTGTTGGGTTAAATTTTATACATTACCCAAAATATTTGGTAGTAACAATTCCAATAAACATTGAAGACAAAAAAAAAAAAAGGAGAAAGGAATGTAACTTCTGGGGTATTCACTGCACAGAAACGATGGTACTGTATGGAGAGAATGAATTGATAGGAAAAGAGAAAGAAAAACCTGATATGACCTGTTTGATGTTGCTTCATAGGTTTTTTTCATAGTGTCATTCCAACTCTAGAGCTACCAGTCATGCTCTAAGTCAAAGTCAGTGTGGCATACCTTTTAAAAAACAGTATTTTGTAATGATTGTCTCTACATTTCTGTTGCGAATCTGATCAACTTTGTACTTACCAATCTCTAACAGTTATAATCCTTTATAGCTTCAAGAGAGCGCAAAAAGCACAAAATGAATACAGCAAGGCAAAAAGTTGACATTATAATTAGAGTATCAGGATCTTTTGTAGTCTGTCAAGGCTGTGTCACTTGGAAAGTAACAAATACCCTTTTTGTCATTTATGTCCTGTGCTTAGACTTACAGGCAGAAAACAAAAAGTTCCATGTGTCATTTTATGTACCTCTGCACTGACGTTGTTAGTACAAACACAGTTTGATGCTGTGAAGCATTTTGCCATTTAGTCTAGTCCAATAAACCATCTTTTTTTTGTGGACATTGTCTTTTTGGCAAATCTGTACATTTGGGGGGTGGGAGATGGGAGGGCACCATTGTGGAGGGACACCTGAAAGTGTGTTCTTGGATGCGTGCATGTGCTCTCTCTTTTATTTTATTTTTGTTGTATAAATAAAACTGATGGAGACTCAGACACATCAGAAGTGAGTAAGGTTGTGATAGGATATACCTGTTAATACACCTTCAGCTTCTTACTTTTATAATCAGACCATAGATAGATACCAGCAGCTGAAAGATTGCTCAGGAGAAACAAGTAGATCACATGCTGTCATTCCTTCACAATGAAAATTGGTAATTGAAGTGATAATGTGGCAAGATATCTACTTCAAAGGTATAATTGTGAAGATGCCAAAGTAGGTAAGAGGTGGACACTCTGAAAGTTAGCAGCAGCACGCCAATGGAGTTACATATGTACAGGAATCCTGCATGGAGTGCTGTGTCTCCATCTCAGGTACCGACAGGCCCTGAAACTGCACAGGATCAATTAAAAAAATGAATCATGTTTTCTTGACAGACACAATTTTCAGAAATACAAAAAAAAAACCCAACTTTATTCAAAGAAAAGTGACCTATCCACAGCAGTGGTGCTAGTAAAATTAAAACTTAAAATAGATTTCCTTCAGAACAAAATTCTGTAAAAGTGACATTCTTGCCACATCTTTAAAATAATTCACACACCTAAGTCCCTGCCAATGCAAGGGGGTGGAACTAGATGGTCTGTAAGGTCCCTTCCAACCCAAACCATTCCGTGACTGGTTGTTTCCAGGTGGTAGCATGTGTTGACAGCATTGAAGGACATAGTGAAAGCATGCTAAATTAAACTAAACTAAGTGCTGCATGTGCTTTTATTATACATGGTGTCAGGTGAAAATCACCATTTGTAGTTCAGTCGTGGGAGCAAAATACTGCTTCCTGCTGTACTTTGATCTACCTTCATGCCACCTTAGGACCTTATTTACTCTAATGGAATGCTGCACAGCAAAACCTGTAGTGCCTGCCCTCAACTCCAGGGGATCACTAAGATTTGGTGCTCCTTGAGCTTCTTCATGAGATCCATGCAAGCAGGTTGGACCTACATTTTCAGTGATCCATACTGTCTGTTGTTTCCAAGAAAGCAGAAAATACCTGTCTGCAAGGTAACACAAGCACATTTTACATTTTATTTTCACCTTGCAAATCAAGGAGAAATGTAGTGCCTCTTTCACGATTAATACGATCTGTTGCAGAAATGAAAGCTGAACCATAGAAAACCTTTCTGGGAAAAAACTAAAAGTGCATGGATTTTGTTACTTTAAAAAATATATTTTTTGACAGATAAAATATATTAACATGACCATTCTGTGATCTCTAAAGTAACTTCAGCATATTGGACCAGCCTGCTGTATTCAGGCATCTTTAATGTCTGCATATAAGATTATGTAAGTTCCCACTCAGGTAAGAAAGGTTTTCTGTAGGCATGCCAGCCAGAAAAGGAACTTTAAATCCTTCCTAGAGTTAGCTGTGTGTTGGCTCCTTTTTGAGAGTTAACAGAGAAGAACACTTACTAGTAACATCATTCGTTTGGGATTTGTATGTTGTTCATCTGAAATGCCACACTGTTTTGGATTCAACAGCAGCAGATACTTACCAAGTCCAGAGCTGTTCCAAAATAACTCCAATGGCTTCAGCACAGGGCTCCTCATAGAATGTGTAACCCAGTGCTGTTACACAGTTTCTAGGCTAAACTGTTCCTTATTTACATTTCTTTTTCAGGTATTTGTCTTGCATAATCAAAGTAAAGCCCTGGAAGGTTTGAATTCCGCTCAACTGTGTGATTTTGACTGTGGGTACAAGTTCCGCAGTCTTGGAAACTGTCTGCTGTTTCCATTCCTGCAATGTTTGTTGCTGTAAAGCTGCTGTTGCTGTTTCTATGGTCCACCTTCCCTGAAGACTAACAAGACTAACATGATGGTGAATGTAATACTCAGCACAAAAATATGAATGCAAGGTCAGAAAAACAATTAAAACAAGAGGGAAAAAGACTGAAACTGGAGTTCAAGATCTTAATGGCAAAAAGGGCAGACTTCCCTGAAATCCAGTAAGATTTCTGGGTGTATGATTTCTTAGAATCTCCTTCTGCTGTTGAAAGCTTTAGTTTAATGAAGGCTTGCTCAGGCTTCAGTGTGGACCCTTCTTTGTGATCTTGTTCAGAGGAGGATACAATACTAAAATACGTGAGAGGAAATTTTGCTCTTTACATCTAAGGAGGAATGTGGAGAGAATCCTTGATTAAATCCTACTTCTTTGAAGTATATTTGTGAAATACGTGGAAGTGCCAGTTAGGTCTCCAGGGAAGTGAATTCCACAGTCAGTTGAAGGAGCAAATCTTATTCCAGTTTTGACCTGTGTTTCTGTAGGCTTTGCTACTATGGTAAACATCTGGGAGACATCTGCTATAAAATGAAGGCTGAAACTGTAAACACTTGCATAATCCAATAATGTGTACTTGCCTCTGCAGAGTACTGCCACGGCATAATTTTGTTTCTGAAAAGAAACCCTCAAGTCTTTCCTTGTCATTAATCCCTTTGAAAGGAAGAACAGGAATCATTCATGAGGTCTGCACTGCCTTCAAATAGTGACAGAGAGCAGAAAATGCCCACTATTTCTTCCTTAAAAATCCACTCAGGAGCCCTTAATGGGCAGAGGGGAAGAAATTACTGTTTGATGTTCACAAGCTGCAAAATTGGCCATTGAGGGCCTGAACTCCAGCGCAGTTGCTTGTCAAAAGCAGGAAGTATTGTATTACATTGTAACGCCAAGCACAGGAGTTTGCAGTTCACAGTGTTTAGGACTTGGATATGATGTTGACATTTTTACCGATTATTTCTAACCAGCTGTGGATAATGATGTTAACTGGCTAAGGAACTTCCTATTGCTGCTAACAGGCAGCTCACTTATCTGCCAGGACCAGATGGCAACTTTTAGGTTTTGCCTATTTATCTCATGCAATCTTTATATCCTTTCTGTATCAGTTTAGCTTATTTAAAGGTTGTTAGTTGTCCTGGAGAGAAATCTTTGCTATACCAGTATCTTGCTGGATGTTTTTCACTATGTTGTGATGTTAAGTTTTATGTAAAAAGTTCTCTCTTCTCTCCTTCAATCACTAAATACCAATTTTAGGAAGATGAAAGATCCTCATAAGAAATAATCTTGTATGAAGTATCTTTCTTTCACTTAGGTGAGAGAAAGAAATTATTCCAAAACAACATTCTGCTTTCTGCCTCTCACTTGTCAGGAGCCTGAATCCAGATCCTGTGGCTTGCACACAATTGTATTACTCATTTGCTAACGGTCTGTAGCCATAGGTTCTCATTTTATGCCTTTTACATTTGGTAGAGTTTTGGGGGACTGCCTTTTAATTGCTGCTATTTGCTGAGAGGATCTTGAGCTGGATTCCAGAAATGAATTGTTCATCATTCATGTTCCAAGATTGGAAGCTAATGATTTATGTTCCACTGAATTTTTGTAACTTTGGCTATTTGTGTGAATTGCAGTGCTGGAGAGGGGAGTGGGGCAGTGTTCAGGCTTCTCTTTTTCCTCTTCTTTTTTAATTTCTTTTTTAGGTACTTATGGGTGCTGAACCAATAAAGTACTAGAAACTGCTAAATCTAGCAAACTTAGGATCACTCTAGAATTCCTGATGAAAGTTTGGTATGAAATCCTCGTCCCACTAATGTCTGCTAATTTCATCCTATATTTTTGCAATAAGAAGGAAAGACCAGACCTTCAGAACCACATAGGTTAGCTGTTACTGCTAGTCCCAATGGTCAGAGCTACAAATAGTGGGAAAAATTGTCCCTTAATAACAGACAAAAGCAAGAACAAGTCAGAAAGGAATTTCCAGTCTGGAACAGAACTAACATCTTTCAGACTCCTGAAATCTGTCCTCTATTATCACTATTTTGCTAATTAGTGAAATCATGCTAACTGGAAAAATTGCATAGTTTGTTCCTAACTTACTGTATTTCATGCAGATGTTTAAAGGTTAATTTAAAGTAGAAAATCTTTTTGTAACCACTAAAGGAAAAGAACAACACGAAATTACCATTACCCAGGTAACAGGACTAGAAATAGATGTCGTATTAGTCAACTTAGCATGTACACCCTGCAGCTTGAACTCAAATGCAAATCTGTTCTGTTTTGAGCACAGCAGTGGCCTGACTTCCCACTGCTTAGTGTGCACATTTCCTCAGGGAATAACCTGTGTAGGTTTGCCAGGCTATATCCCTCAGCAGTGGGAGCTGAAGCAAGTGCCTCGTGACTGCAAGATGACAGCATGTGATGCAAGACATGCACAGGACAAACTGCTGAGAGATGCCGTTTGTGAGTGAAAGGTTTATTCCCACTGCCAGGAAAGTCCTTATTCTTTTCCAGCTGTTACCACGTTTTATAAAACAAATACACATCATGTGGCATTTCTGATCCAAAATCTCTATCAAACAATTTTCAAGGTTAAATATTAAAAACCAGGCAAAGAAATGTCTACAAAGTCAGAATATTAAAAGCAACAAAGTAGCACAGATTTCTTCACTTCCCCCCCCCCAAGGGCCTTAAAAATTAAGCACAACCAAAATGAAAATATTTGTATGCATTTCTCTAAAGCTGTTATCATGATCACATGCCGCATCATACTATATTGCACTGTAACTGCTTGCATCTCCTATCGCTTTGTTTGCCAGAGGTTCGGTCTGCTGCTCGAAACACATTGGTTGGTAAAGGCTCTATTACCTCTTTAATGCTGGTGAATGCTTATTCAAGGATAAAAAAAAAAGGTAACTGGGGTTTAAACTCCTGATAATAAAGAGGTTCTCTGACATTAGGCGGTAGCTACTAAGTGCAATAGGACTGGATGCTGAGGGTGCAAGCATTAGCATTCAGGATGAAACTGCAGGCTGATCCTAAGCACTGCAGCTCCCTTAGCCTACCAAAGGAGGCCTTCTGCTTCCTTTTCTCAACTTCAACCATTCTCTCAAATGGACGCTGGAACCGAGGCATCAGCACCAGACAAAATATTTGTGTACAATTACTGGGAATTGTACCACTATAAGGGGTGTTTTAGCTTAGAATTTGACAGCAAAGTGGTCTTGTATTTCTTTAGAGAGGTGTGGTTTTAGGTTCCTGAAGGAGATGAGGATCAAGACTGCCATGCAACGCAGTGCTGTTGAACTGTGACAACTTGTGACAGTGATACAGCATCGTAAAAAGAACTTTGTTATCACTCGCCTGTATCTGAGCTTGACACTTGGTCCCTTGCATAGCAGCAGTTCAATTTACTTTAATAAAACAACTGACAGGAGGATTGCAAGACCAGCCCTGATATTTGAAGGGTGATACGTTGCATCATTTCCTCCCTGAGCATTTTCAAAAATGCTCAGAATATAGCCGAACACCTCCCCTCACAATCTGCCCTCACAATGGCCTCTCACTCCTGATGGCCATCCCTCCTTATCCCTTCTGGTCCCCCCTCATGGCTGCTCCTTCTTTTTCCTCACCATATCCCCTCATGGCTGCCCCTTCTTTCCCAACACCATCTCCCCTCATGGCTGCCCTTCCTCTCTCCTCACATTCTCCTCTCATGGCCGCCTCTCCTCTCCCATCATGATCTTCCCTCATGGCCACCTCTTCTCTCCCCTCGTGATCCTCCCTCATGGCTGCCCTTCCTCTCCCCTCATGATTTCCCTTCACAACCACCCTTCACCTCTCATGGACACCCCTCATCTCCCCTCATGTTCAACAGTGTTTAAATTAATATTGTCCATTTTTTGTGCAACAGCCATATGTATGCACTGCAGAGCCTTCTCCAAGCTCTCTACCCATAACAAGAATAACCACTTGCTGTCTACTTTATTGCATACACTCCTCTCCCTGTTCCTTGTACTTCTACAGGCTCTTCTACCTCTTTCTTCTCCAACTACACAAACTTCACTAACTCAATTACAAGGCCTGATTACCAGCAGAGCAGCCTTCTTTCTACAATTCATGGAGGTGGGGGTTCAGCACACTGTGGACCAGGATCAGATCCTCTCCAATGCTCCATTTCTCTCTGTAAGGTGGGGTAGGAAATGCTCCTTTCAAGAGATTCTGGAAGACTGTCTATAATTGCCTGTAAATCACCTAAGTAGGAAGTGATACAGGCTTACCCTGCCATCCAGACCTGTGTCCCCTTGAGATAAGCTCCTTGCGTGAAGAAGGTTATCCTTCATAAAAGAATAACTCCATCAGTTTTCTCAGACTGCTGGAGCTGGAGCATACGTGGTGCAGACATTCATTGTTCTGGCCCTAAACTCCATGGAGATGCACCGATTTCTACAGTTCAAGAACATACTCATAGTAATAAGGCCAGTCTAGAGCAAGCCCTGTTTTTTGCAAGTGGAGAGACAAAACAGAACAGTATGCTCCCTTATTTTCCAAAAGATTACTTATGATGAGGAAAATAATCTTTCATGTTGCTAAGAAATAATGACACTATTCAAGAGTCAGTTTAAAGCTATCCATGAAGAAGAACAAGAGGCATCAGGCATTATTCCTTGTTGTGATCTTAGACTGGACTCGTGATGGTCAATAATGACAAATGGCCAGAGGAAGATGAAACTCCCAAACACATTATTAAGTCCTATCTCGGCAGAGTCTTGATGTATTGTAGCACTTGCCAGATAACACATACATCTTTCTCTTTGACAGCCTTCCGAGGTGGGCGTTTTGTGTCAATAACACACAATTGTGCTCACTTCAAAACCCAACTGTGAGGGTGGTGCTCTATCAGGGCACCCACTGCTTGGGTTACTGTGCCGCTGCAAGGTGTGTGGGGCTGCTTGTGGCATCCGTGGCTCCACAGGACTTTCTGAACGCTTGAGAAGGGGAAGCAGAGGTGGGATGTGTGCGCTGCTCTTTGCTGCTCTTGTTGGGGGGGCGTAGGTGCCTAGTGCCACGGTGGAGTCTGGACAGCAAATGATGGTTGATGCACAGGATGGGTGGTAGAGGGCTGGATGGCCAATGTTATGTGCACTGACCAGCATGTACCTATGGGCACTGGAAATGTGCTTAGGGTACCTGGTGCCGTGGTGCTGTGCAGTGAGGGCAGGAGAGAGCCTCGTATAACACACAGGACCGGAAGAAAGGTGTCCACATGTGAGGGCCGTGCGTGCCCTACACGGTGCTTGAGTGGAGACACGGAGCCTCTACAAAATGTCTGTGGCACCCACGGTCCCGGGGGGAGCTGTGCTGTGGAGGTCTGGGTGACATTGCAGCAGTGCCTCTGTGGGGTCGGCGAGCGCCTCCCTGAAGCGCTGCCTGAGTGCACCAGCAGAGAGATCTGGGGCACGGCCCTACCGGTGCCGAGGGCAGACGAGAGGGAGGCGGCACCCTGCTCCCCTCAGGGGACGGCCAGCACCATGCGGGCGGGATGGCGCCTGTCACACCACCGGTGCCCGCCGAGTGCGGGAGGGGCGGCCGCTGAGGCGCGTGACGAGGCGTGTACGTGCGTGCGTGTGGCAGCCGCGGCGGGACCTGCAGCGAGAGCGCCGCTGGGGCTCCGTGCCCCGCCGCCCTGAGGCACCGCGGCGGCCGTCTCCCGCAGAGCAGCGACCGGCGGTAGGCGGCCATTAGGTGTCCGCGCCCATCGCCTGACGTTCTCTGAGCCCGCGGCGGGGAGTGCTCTGTGTGTGTGACAGGCGGGGAGGGGAGGGCGTGCGCGTGACGCCCTTCGCGCTCCGCCTCCCTCTCTTTGCTCCCGGCGCCGCCGAGCTCGGCGCGGTGCGGGTGCAGCCATGGAGCTGGAGCGTGAGTGCCGAGTGCTCTCCATCCAAAGCCACGTCGTCCGCGGCTACGTGGGCAACAAGGCGGCCACCTTCCCCCTGCAGGTGAGCGGGAGCGGACGGGTCCACCGCCGTGCGTTCTCTCCTTCCCGCTGCTGTATCCCCTCCTCGGGGCGGCGAGGGGAGTCGGGCAGGTGTGACGGCAGGGCTGCCCGGCACGGGGTGTAGGCGCCTCTTGCCAGCTGGGGTAAGGTTAGGGCACGGCCGGGAGCAGCTCGCACGGGTGCTCTTCCGAGCGCCGGAGCTGCGGTCAAGTGACCGACTCGGTCTCCGCGCACCCGGGAGAGACGGGGCCTCGGCGGCCGAGCCTCGCACCGGCTGCGCGCCACACAGCCCCGGCCCGCGGCTCCCGCTAACGTCATGTCTTCTCCCTGCCGGCTTGAGGCGGTGGTACGGCGAGCCGGTTTAAAGGGAGAGGGAGTCTGGAGGCGCTGTCGGTGGGCTTGCTCTGTTCAGCGCTGCGGGTGCCTGTGTGTGCCGCCGGGCATGTGCTCCGTTATCGATCGGGCCCTGGGGCTTGAGGGCGGTAGCGGGCACTCTCTGGTAACAGCTTGAGTTTGGGTGCCCTGCGCTGGGGACAGAGAGCTCGGCTTGCTGGAATGAGGTCCTTGTGATGCTGGGATGAGAGTTAAGAGGAGTCTTGGGTGGTGGAGCTGGGTAAGTCCTCGCCCCTCAATTTCTGAGGATCTAGGGAAGCTGGAGTAGAGTGTAAGTACCACTTAATGGCTGTATAAGGCTGGAGCAGAAAAACTAGCTGACATGCCCAGGGGCTTGAGTGTATAACTGGATCCTGGCCTTCAGGGCTGGCATGTGCTGACTTCAGAGTTACTTGCTGAGGTCTAGCTGATGGTGAGAAAACATTGGTGTGCTTTGGGATGAGCGTTTGCATTTGCCACTGATCTCTTTTCTGAAGTGTGTATCATAAGGAGACCTTACCATCAAGATATCTTTGTTCCTTGACTTGCAAAGCTTGGTGTCCAAGAATTTCATTGCCAGAACACAGTGTGTTGGTGCATTGATTATCTTGGTATGTGCTTTACAAGCAGTAGTGTGATCTCATTTGATTATATATGAGAGATGGTACAGTCTGATAAATCATGCACTTGAGACCAGGCTGTCAACAAGATAAACATCACATCCCCTTATTGCCATCCAATTGTGATGTAACCAGGTCTCTTGAAAATTTGTATGTGGTGAAGGGTAATGTAATTCAAAATCCATGTATTGTAGGAAATCTGTGTATGTGAAGACCCATGCCTGAAAGGTTGTCATGATTTCTGGCCCAGCTGTCCCTCCTCTCCTGCCAGAATGATCTCTAAATTGAGCCCCCCCTTTTTCCCTCTTCTCCCCCCTGCAGCTGTTTTTGTTGTATCCCAAGGACACACAGTAGTATTTATTCCCAAAATCTCCAGTCTCTTTAATTTTGTGTCAAAGGTTCTCTTTACTCTTCTGTAACTCAACCTTTCTGTGGCATATTAGCCTGTGTATTGGTGTCTTATATGACCTGGCAAGTCAGTTTCTGTGAAGTGCCTTTAGTTCCTTGACTATGACACTAAAATACTGCTGTAGTTAAAAAGGCCTATTGGTGTTGTAGCTGGATCCTGTTTAGGAGGCTATCACACTCACAGTGTGTAATGTTCCTTAGTGTATAGCATAACAAGAAGTTGCTGGGGTTTAAAAAGGTAATTGGGAAACAGCTGAATTCCTGTCACTACAGACTGCACTTGAAAGGCCTGTATAGGCACCCCTCAATGAAGCTGTCCTTGCTAGGAAATTTTTTAAACACTGGTTTTGCTAGAACATCAGATGTAGCAAATTGCCACCAAGTGAAACATTCCTTTTTAAACAAGGAAATGATTTGTAACTGTAAGCCTCTTTGATTTGGTTTGGTTTTTATGTAGATAAAAATGAAACCTAATTCTAGGCTCGAGGATGGGTATAGATCTGGTATGTTTATGTTATTTCCCATTCTCTTTTTTACTTTGGTCTTCTGAATCAGTAATGGTTGAATGAAGCTTCCTTCTAAACTCATCAGTGTTGACTTTGCAAGGCTCAATATGCAGATGTGTGTGTGTGTCCCTATGAGGTCTGATGGGCTGAAATCCTGACAGAACAGTTCAGGAATGTGCATTTGGACAGCAGCATCCGAATAAAAAAACAGACATAGTTTCACCTCCTGTTTGCAGACTTCTGCAAAAACATCAGGCATGTTTGAATGACTTGATCTTTGGTGGAAGTCTATGGCATTATTATTTATTAGCAATAGCAATTGGAACAATGTGCACAACAGAGAACTCTTTTATATCTTTTTTTACTTTATATTTTTTAACCAATTGGTTTGTTTTGTCAGGTTTCCAATACACTAAAACCTAAAGTATTCAAAAAGTAGATTTGTGGGAAGACTTCTTCTATTATGTATATGGTAAACACTTTCTGTATAGCAAACACAGCAAAAGTTTATTAGACCATATATTAAAGCAGCTATAATAATGGAAGTAATCTAGCCGAGTGAGAAATGTTAGAACCCTTTACACTATTTCAGGTTAAAATACATTTGCTCAAGTAGTTTGGGATTTTAGATTAACTAGTAGGTCTTGGAGGAAACACACTCCTGGATTTTCCAGGTTAAATGCTGGGAAGCAAACTGCCCTCAGCTGTCCTTTGAATTCTGTCTTGTAAAGAAGTGAAATAGTTTTTGTTTGCATGACTTTACTGTCTCTTTAAAAGGTGGTTCTGTATTATTTTTAAAATAGTCTTAAGTTGTTTTGCAGTCGTGTAACCTGAGCAGGTTTTGGTATCAGGAAATGGTTTAGGGTTGTCCAGCATTTAAGAGAGGAAGAGCAGCCTCTCTGAGTTTTCCAGAAAGAGGTTTGAAAGTACAAGGAAGGGAAAGGAGAAAGTTCCAGCCAGTTTCCCCTGGGCAGTTGCATGAGCATTTGATTGCCAATGGACCACTTTATACTCCTGTCTGCAAGACAGAGGCTGTTGATCTGTGCTTATATCTGGATGACACTGAGATCCAGAGAGTTCTGTACATTATGTTCTTAAGTTGTTTGATAATGCTAATGGACATTATTATCTTTTTTGTTTTGGTTTTGTCTGTCTCAGAATTTGAGAACTTATTGTCATTTTTGGGTATTCTTGACTGTCTTTTCTATCTGTTTACCTTGAAGATTGAGCTAAAAGCATGGACAAATACCATTAATTGTTTTGGTCTGGAGAGTGAAATTGTCTGCTCTGATTTGTAGGATACCACCATAAACAGTTTCTACAGTTTACAGGATAAGATTGCCTTTTGCAATCTGTTCAATTATTGTTTTTTATTATAATCCCTCCCTGTTCACTGCCTCCACCCCACCCTCCACTTCCCTGCTGAATGGAAGTAATTGTCTGCTCAGGTATTAATAGGAACATTCCTAGGTTATTCCTCTGTGATTCTTTTCTGCAAAAGAAGCAGTAAGTCTACGTTTTTAGCTCCCTCTTAATTGTAAAAAAGATGGGAAAACAACTTTGGTCAGCGCACATGGTAATTTCTTTGATATTTAAGCATAGTCTTGCACAGCACAGTTCAGCTAAGGGTATAATTTGCTTTCATATGCTGAGACCAAAATCAGTATCAGCCTATTTTTAATGATTATCTGCTGCTCTAGCAAAGAAGTCTAAGGTGCTTTTTTTTCCTTTTTCTTTCTTTCTTTTGTTGAACAGGATAGCCAAACAGATTAAGGATTGTACAGAAGGAGACAGAAAAAAGAGCATCTCTTATTTAAAGTTGTTATGTTTTTCAGAACCTACTTCTATTGTGTTAATTATATGAGTCAGAAGAAGGATGAATCAATCAGATGTTTATAGAATCACTAAGAAATGTTCCTGCTGGCTAGCCCTTATTTTTTCTACAGATCAAAGCCTGAAAAAGCCTATCCTAATGGTTTTCTTCATTGCTTCTGTTTTGCTCTCCTAAGAAAGATAAACGGGGGACAGAAGGGACAGATGAATTAAAAAAAAAAACAAACAAACAAAAACCACAAAAAAAAAAGAACAAAAATAAAACCACATCAACAACGAAAAATCACACAAAAGAACCTCCCTCCTCCCCCCCAAAAAAGCAAAACCAAACAAACAAAAAAAAACCCAAACAAACAAAGCAAAACTAGTCCAGATTAACCCACCTATGAAGAAAAGATGGCTCTGGCTCTCTGGGAGCTCAGAGGTACCATGAGAACTTTGAACTTCTGAAGAGATTGTAGGAGGTGGACTTTTGACCTGTATGGTAAACTTGAAGGGAAGTAGAGGGACAGGACTGGGCGAGGACAAGAAAGTGGAATATTCCTTGAAAGACCAAAACAGTAAAAAAACCCAGTTTGTGTGTCACTTTTAGCACTTTAACATTACTTGAAGACAACTAGACTGAGGCAAAGAACTAGGAAAAATACGGGGGTGTCACTTTTACTTAACAATAGTTGTAAACAGTAGTATTTTATGTTTGTGTAGAACTGTGAACTAAAAGATCCCATATTTTTTCACAGACTTTTTACAGAAAACTTTTCAATTACTGATACAAAATAATTGATTTGAAAAATTAGCTTAATTTAGAGCGTGCCTGAAAGAACTGCTAATGTGTTATAGACTCTAGGTAACAGGGCCAAACACAATCTCTAAACAACTGAGAGCACAGCTGACTGAACCTTCATCATCTGAGGTCAAGTCTAAGGATGAATATAGGATGAGAAAGTTGGAGCTGTTCAGCCTGGAGAAGAAAAGGCTGCAAGGAGACCTCATAGCAGCCTTCCAGTATCTAAAGAGGGGCCTATAGGAATGCTGAGGAGGGACTCTTCATGAGGGTCTGTACTGAGAGAACAAGGGGTAATGGGTTCAAACTTAAACAGGGGAAGTTTAGATTGGATCTGAGGAAGAAATTCTTTAGTGTAAGGGTGGTGATGCACTGTAATGGGTTGCCCAGGGAAGTTGTGAATGCTCCATCACTGGCAGTGTTCAAGGCCAGGTTGGATGTAGCCTTGGATGGCATGGTTTAGTGGGAGGTGTCCCTGCCCATGGCAGGGGGATTGGAACAAGATGATCTTAAGGTCCTTTCCAGCCCTAACTATTCTATGATTCTATGATGTGGTAGTGGTATTCGTAACTGTTCCTACCAGTCATGAAAGTCATACAATGTAGGCTGATTATATATTACAGTTGAAAAGTTGAGAAAAAGCATTCTAGGATGCCTTGGCATTTATTTTATATTTTGTGGTGTGTGTATGAGACCAGTTGGCATTTTAAACTTTTAAAAAATATGATGGTAAATATTTACAATAATTTGTAATTATGATTTGCTAATTTTCCCTAGTACGTTGTGAAAATTGGAACTATTCAGATGCATAGACAGATACTCGATGTATTCGTTACACTGGACTGTGTGCTGAAGTGAGGAAATGGTAGATTATGGGTTTGGTTGTTTGTGGTTTTTTTTCACATAAATGTAATCTTGTCATCTAACATGACACAGCAAAGTGGAAAGATTTAGAAGGGGATGCTGTTTAGTGACCACAAGTATGTGCAAGTATCTTGACTTCAGAGCAAGAAAAACTGCCTTATCCTCATTTGCCCACTTTCTTTGGAAAAAAAAAAATGAGTTGTCAAGAAATTGCAAATCTTATTAAAGAACTGGAAAACCATGCTGGAAGGCTGAGCTGCACTCTGTGTGTGGAGCAGTTCATGTACTCAGACTCAGTAGCGTTTACTTGCTTAAGGCATTTTTTTGTTAGGAAATGGCCTTGTGTTCTATCTTTAAGGCTTAGATTTTTATTTTTTTTTTTCAATTCTTGCAGTTATTATGTCTTGCTTCTGCTCCAAGTGAAATAGCTGAAAGAATATTTTTTCCCCTGTGTAAACAATGGATAGATAATAGTCAATAATGATCAGATTTCAGGGCAAGGGCTTCAAGTTAAACTTCATTGCATATATAGATAAAAAATGTATTGAAATTATTAAAAAGTATAATTTGAAATAAATAAATGAATTTTTAATTATATGTATGAGCATGGTACAAAGGTAAATCTGAGAAAAACAGATGACGTACAAGCTACTGAAACCTTAATAATCTCCCTTCTGTATTGTCTCTTGCTTTTCATTGTTTCTATTTATATCAAAAAATGCTGGTCTTTCCTTGAAGAACATATTTAGTCATTTTAGATAAGGGATGCAGTATTATCCATGGCTGACTGAACACATGCCAGGCAGGTATTTTTAGCTTCTTAAGGCTGAAAAGATGCAAGTGAAAGTTCCTCTTCAATTACTTGTGTGGAAAACAGGCTTGAGTTGGTGAAGCAAAGTTAATGTGAGGAGTCAGACATTAGTTCTGGTACATAAAATGTCCATTCTTCTGAAATTGCTGTGTGTGATAGAGTGTACAGCTGTATAGTAATCTAAAAAGGGGGAAAAACCAAATGAGCATAGTGTTTGAAACATGCCAAGAAGGTCCATGTCGATAATATGTGCCCCAACAGAAGCCAGATCAGCTCATCCTCTTGTGGCTTGGCAGGAGTGCTGTAGCTTGTCACAGAAAAAAAAATACTACTATGCTGAACTATCTGAATTTTTCCAAGTGCTTGTTCAGGGCTCATATTTGTTGGTGCTAAGTCATCTGTGGCACCTCTGAGCTCCAGTTCCCTTAACATCTGGAACAATTACCCATAGAGCATGGGAGAGAATAGTGATACCAAAACTTGTGTGGTTCATTAAAAAAGCAGAAAGCCCCCCCCCCCCCATACCAATACAAAACCTCAACAATA
>JASSUY010035404.1:0-37385 GCA_032466535.1 Forpus xanthops
TTTTGGGTAAGGCCCCCCCCCCCCCCCCCCGGTTTTTTTTGTTTGGTTGTTTGTTGGTTTTTTTTTTAATTCTAATGGCCCAGATCTGGAACATGTTTTTCTCCTCTTTCAGAGTGCTAACATTGGAATGAATATCCTTTACTGTTACCCTTTCCGTATCGGAATTGTTTGATGGTGTTGAGGAAAAGTTGGTATTTTGTAACTGGCTTTGCAAAGGCCCTCTCCAAAGGAGGTCATTTGATCTGTGCTCTCTAAAAACCTGGTTTCAATGCTGTGGCTACTGGAAAGTAGTAGGGATGCTCTACCTATTTGCTCTTCTCCAGACAACTGAGAGATGTAGCTCTGACGTCCTACTGAGTCTTTACACATGGCCTTCATGGGAAAGAAGGATTTGATGATCCATGTACTGGGCAAATACCTTGGTTTCTCCAGCCATCACAGTACAAAAGATACTCAGCAGCAGCAGGTCACCAGGTGGAGGGTAATTTCAGAAGGGTGTGAGCCATCAGGTCTGTGCACCATGCAGTTCATCCAGGGTTTTTTTTTCTAGCAAGTCTCCCTGTTTCGGTTTCTCCACTGGTAAAACAGGGGTTGTGAGGCACAGCTATGAGATGAGCTCTGGGAGCTGCAGTGCACCTTTGTTTAAAAGGGCTTTAAGTTCTCTCCCCTCCTGCATTACACTGTCATTTTTTATGCCACTGCAGGAGAGGAATCAGGCCTCAACACATTTTCTATTTGATTCTGAGTTTTTTCATTGCAGACTTGACTTTTAACTCCTCCATATGCTTCTAACACTGGGAGGGGGAATGACAGGATGGCGTAGAGAGGTCTCTTCCAACCACCATCTCCAGGACTCACCTTGTCACCACTTGACACCATCATTCACTCTCCTGGCCCTGGTGCGGGCTGAAACACTGAAGTTCCCTTGCACTGGTTGGCAGGGAAAAAGATCCTCTGTGGTGCTTAGAAAATTCCCATAAAAATGTCCTCCACCTTGAGACTGTTTAGACTGGAAGACTCTCCAGATAGCTTAGATGCCTCCTGTTGAGGGCCATGCAAGTTAATCACAGAATCACAGAATGGTTTGGGTTGGAAGGGGCCTTAAAGCTCATCCAGTTCCAAACCCCCTGCCAAGGGCAGGGACACCTGCCACCAAATTAGTTTGCTCCAAGCCCTGTCCAACTTGGTCTGGAACACTTACTGGGATGTGGCATTAATACCTTTGTGGATATGAAGCCGGGGACACTGTCATTTGAAAACCGTCAAAAAAATGAGGGTGATCTTTTAACAGGGTCTAAATTTCCATGTCCAGCAGAGATGAATGGTCTTTCTTGACTGCTGCGCAGAGTGCAGCAGATCCCTCATGCATTTTTTGGTCTGTGGACTGTGATTTGGTCTTCACTGCGGAGGTGGTAGGGACAGATGAGGACTTGGGGTTTCTTGAGAAGTACAGCCCAGGGTGTAGAATGCAGAGGGTTAATTGTATTAGAGCAAATACTCGGGGAATTAATAATGATTTGCTGCTCATCAGGCAGCCTTCCTTGAGAAATGTAACACAAGAAAAAACACGTTAGGAAATGCCAGAAAAATGCAGCAAAAAAAAAAGTTGTGGGTGTGTGGGGGTGGTGGTGTAAAGAACCAGTCTGGGACATTGGCTGGGCTCAAGCCAGGAGTCACTTAAGACATTTAGCTGCCTTCTGGATGGGGCCACCCAGCAGCCCCAGGGCCTGAATCTGCCCTTTGCTCAGTTCTACCAGCCCTAGAGACTAAAGGTGGGCTTCCATAGAGGGCACAACCTGGCTTGCTGCAGTGCTGTAGCTCTGTAAAAGGAACTTGGGGAAAGCATCTGCCTGCGCTGGGGAGGAGAGGTGCAACTGACAAACATTTGTGCCAAGAATGGATCATCTGGGTTCAAATGAGAGGGAAAGCAAGGAACGCTAGCCCAACGCAAGCTGTTGTGTAGTGTGCCCATCTGGGGAACTCCTTGTTATAGGATGCTATCATACTAGCATAAAGAAGAAAGGTAAAAGAAAAGGAAGAAGAAAAAGAGAAATAAAGTGGTTTAGAGGAGTGACAAAAGCATTTGAAGTTCTGCTTGGACCTCTGAGGGCCTAAAAATGCTCCTCTTTTAGGGTATAGGGAGGCGAAGTAGGAGAATGTAACAACTAACCCTAATTTTTCACCTTGGTATGGGAGTATCTCTGAAGCTTGAATGTCCCTACTACTATGTCCTTGGAGGAATGCCAGTGCAGTCAACCCCATTGCAGTGAGAGGGGAGCCGAGGTGCAAGGAGGCCGCTGAGTGATTTAGCATGACACATGCAGTCTGCATCTACCATAGGCCTGAGCCACATCTCCACAATAGCCCTTTTATTCCCTCTCTGGGCACTTTTCCAACTTGCCACAATGATGCCTTGCCAGGGAAGTTGGGTGTCAGCGAGTGGTGGGGACTGGGCAACATGAGACGCTCCTGCTTGGCATCCCATCTGCTGTGAGGGCTGTCCAGAGTCCCTCGTTTCTTTTCTTTGGAGAGTAAACCCCTTTAGTTTGCATCAGTCCCACATTGTCCCCCTGGCACTTGGTTCCCTCTGCTGGCTTTCCCTAAGGTGGGGATGGTGTTAGCTTGGGATCTGCTTGCTAATGGATATTTTGCAGCAAAAGACAAGGGACTTGTCATGCACTTCCCAGTGGGCACCAGGTAATGGGAGGGACATCCAGAAAACCGGAGGTCTGAGAATTATTTCCTCCCTTAGTGAAGTCTTTGGGGTACTTACCCTAATTATTAGGCAAGCCAGCAATGTCAAAGCAATCTGCTGCCTGTGTTCTGCCTTCTCCCACCCTCTTCCCCCTGAGTGCAAGTCTTCGGTGGGTTGGAAATGGCCCAGGTTGTATGTCAGCCCTGCTATCAGAGAGCTGGCAGAGGCGTTTCTGGTGTTGAGATGTATTTTTTAATAACCAAGGTACTGCTCCCAACTTCTTCATCTGTCACTAGCTCTGAGGAGGAAGCTGCCTTGTGCGTCAGATTTGGAGCCAGTCCATTCACGGAGTGGTGCTGCTTTCTTTCTAGGCTGGAAGCTTATGTCTTTGCCAAACAGCTGATGTGCCCCTTCGTAGCCATCTCTTTCTCTGCCTTTTGCTAGGCATGGTTTTGTCTTGATACCAGAGAGCCATTGTAGTGTGGTGGGTATCTGGTTTTGAGAAGAAATTTGAAATTGTACTGTACTTAAAAAACATCAATTTCATTGATATTGGTGAATATCAGAATTAATGTAATTAACATCTAAGAACCTGCATTGGCCCTAAAATGCAGAGGTTGAACCCTGGCCCTCAGATTTGTAGGGCTGATATAATCCTTCCTATATGACTTTTCCTGAAACTACTATCCCTGTGAGGAGAGTAGGAAAAAAATGAGGACAATTTGTGGCCATTTACAGATCTCTATTTCAACACCACAGCTCATTCTCTCCTTTCTAATTGCTGCTTTCTTCTCTTTTCAGGCTCCTTTGTTTCTCTCTGCAAGCAGCCACATCTTTCAGATGTTTTAGGGTCATTCCTCCATGTGCTGCAATGCTAATTATTTCTTCTGCCCTAATACAGTTTTACATATCACTCCCAGCCACACAGGCCACATAGCACACACAAGCACACTGTCTGCATTCACATGATAAAACCTCCCCATAGACACACGCATGACAACACAAAGCCATAGGATCCCAACACTGGAGAGCAAACCATGGTTTCTGTCTCACTGCCGTCACTTCGTAATTATGCCATCTTAATTAGAAGGTTTTAGAAGCTAGAAATCTGGTGCAGTCATGTACGAGATCTGCTCCTGTACTGATGCTTTGAAGCTGTGAAGAGAGCATTAATAATAATTTCCAAGACTCCTTTTTTGACGTTTATTATGATCTATCCACAGCACCTATAATATATTGAATGATTTGTGAAAAGCTTTGTCTTCCAAAAATGACTGATATTAGAATTGGTGCTGATGTCCTGTAGCAGCTCCCATTCAGAAAAGCTATTGAAAACAGTCCAAATTCCTCAGAACTGTTAAATCTCTTTCAATATCTCCTCTTTGTGTACTTATAAGCTGTGGGGGTTTTGTTTGTTTGTTTATTTCCCTCTTGTGGAGAGCGAGTTTTAATTTAATTTGCATGTTGGGTTGCTGCTCTTTTTGTGTTGCATTTAATATATTCAGAGTATTTGTGGAGCCTGAGGTCTGGAGGCAGTGGAAAGTGAGATTGTTTCTATTGATGAATGTGGTTTTCAGAAAAGAGTCTTGAAAGTTGGGGAAAATTAATTCCATGAGTTCCGGCATAGGCAAGAAAATTGAGGATTTTTTTCCCTTGCATTTTTTCTGAGGCAAAATTAGCAAAATTCCTCACCTTCCTCCTTTTGTTTTTTTTTTTTTTTGGTGGTATCTGCTTTAACAAAAATAATTGCAGTGATGGCAAAAAAAAGAAAAAAAAACAACCCAAGAAACAATCCTAGGCAGGGATTAAGGTAGATAGGTCCAAAGGGAAGATTAATTAGAAGAATGCATGGAGACATGCAGCTCTCATCCAAAAATATACTAGGAAATTAATACAGAGAGGCTAATGCAGAAGTCTCCATGCACAACACTGGGTCTTGTGTGTTTGCACAGTGTTTTGCAACCTGAGAGCTATTTATGGGGATGTGGGTACCTGCAGTGGAGATGCATTAACATAGCATGTTTTCTGGTATGTAAGTCACCCTTCATTCCAGATCACTTCTTCTATCTTCTCTCCTCTCCTCAAACTGGCTTATTTTCAAAATGGGATTTCTAATTTCATGATTTAGAGCCTGAAGTGTGTTACAAGAAGGAGGTTTCCTCCAGGCTAAAGATGGAGGTGATAACGCTGAGGATTCCTTGCTGAGGACTCTTGTCTCTCCTAAAAAAGGATCTGATATTTTTTGAGGGGAAAAAAGAAGCAGCTGTAGGAAGACTTGTCCATGGCAGGAAAGGACTTTGTGACCTAATTAGATTTTGCCTTCCTGAGCTACTGAGCTTTGACCTGGTCAGAAGGCACGCCATGTACCCAGAGTAAACCTTGCAAACTCACTCTTGGGAGCCCTTGAAATGGTCTTTTGGGTTGTGTAGACAAATCCTGACTTGCTTTTCAAAACCAAAGATGAGGGTCCCTAAAAGGGGAAAATGTTTATTCTTCTCTTTCCTCACCCAAAAATACACATTTAGAAAGTGCATCTATTGCCTGCCCATGGAGTGCATCTGGGGAATGTGGAGACCAGGGAGAGGTGATGCTCGCAATGCCCAGATGAGTCAAGCATCTGCGTTTCCCACTTAATGCTGGAGGCTCGTTGTTACTCCGACATGAATTCCTGGAGACAATGCAAGCTGCCCCCAGCCGATGAATGGCTCCTGTCCTGCTGGGTCTTCAGGGAGATAACCCTGACAAAACCCTTGCAAGCTTCTGCTGAGCGCCTCCAGCCCTTCCCCCCAGGGAACCCGGAGGATTGTTTCCGCCGTGCTTGCAATTTGTGTGTGTGGCACCATTAAGAATTGATATGCTCGATATGAATGGCGATACTTCAAAACGTCTGAATAGACCCCGAGCTCCCTCCCATCCCCCCCAAAAATACCCAACATTGTTGAAAAAGTCCCCTACTCAGCCTGGGAGGGAAAGTTTGTGTATCAATCTAGTTTTATAATAGTGTAATTTAGTGTCTAGGCCTGGGCTCTGGTGGTGATATTGTACTGCAATGAATGAAACAGAGGACTCCAGGCTGAGCAAGAGCTCGAGGACCCGGCTGGCTCTATTCAGGCCAAACTAATCGGCTTCAGCTCAGCTCTCCGCCAAAGCTCCCCTCTCAGTAGTGGGTTTTTCTCTGGGTTTTTGTTACTGTTTCTTAAAGAGCTCAGCTGGCTGCTGAGGCTGAAAAGAATCAAATTATTAAAGATTTTGTGGAAAATCCAGTGAGAATGGGCCCATGCAAGAATAATAGCATTGTGCCACCATGGGCCATTCCCAGCTTCCAGTCGGGAGAAATTGTCAACTCTGTCTTTGTTTTCTTAACCCTTTCAATGGAAACAAAATAATATTTAGCTCAGCACAAAATACCTTCTTTTTAATTTCTAATCCTTTCAGGTTCCTTTTCTTTTTTTTTTTTTTTATCCCTTCTCCTCCTCTTCCTCCCTCCCTTTCTTTTTCCCTCTCCCCCTTCCCTTTTTTATGTTGGCTGTCTTCTGAAATACATTTATATACCTTATCCATTCCCCTTTTCCTTGCCAGTCAGCCAGAGGGGCATCTGTTATCAGGAAAGCTCCTTCTTTTTTAAGCAGGATGTAAAATGGGCGATTAAATCTTTTATTAACAATCACCACCAGAAAAGAGAAGAAGAAAGAGAAATGTTTTCTTTCAAGCTCTTCTTCATTAACATATAACATTATATTAACATTATAAAATTTATTAGCGGTTAATAAATCATTAGCATGTTGTTCAGTGGGCTGGCTATATTTTTAAATGTCTGCAATTTTAAGTTTAATAAAGTATTTAATTGGGGCATTGTAATGTCATTAAAGAACAAAAAGGAAATGTCTGCCTGCTTGTCTGTCTGTCTGTCCATCCTCAATGCATCAGGGTAGATACAGACAATTACTTTCCTCCTCTTTTATTTAGAGACTAAGTATCTTTCCATTTGTGAGCTATGTCTTTTCTCAGCTTTGTCTGTTGCATGCACCAATCCTAAATGTGTTGAGGAGCAGCATTTTCTCAGTGGTGGGAAGAAAAGGACCCTAGTCACAGTGTGGATGTCAAGCCCAGCTGGGCTGCAGGTCTTTCCAGGTTACAGAGCAAGTAGGTATGGGAAGCTTGGCTGCACCCCACCATTTCAGGGGAGCTGAATGTTCTTGGCAATGGCTCCTTTGTGTGGGGAAGGCAAAGCTGCCGCCCCCTTTTTGAGGATTTAACTGGAATGGAGCAGAAGAAGAAGAAAAATATAATAAAAATATAAAATTTTGCCATAACAATCCCCCCTCCGTACTAGCTGACCAGTGCCAGGGATGGGTGGTAAAGTGTGATGCTGGATCTCCTGGTGTAAACTTGATACTATCAGAATTAAACAGAGGTAAACATGATGAGCCTGTAACTTGCCAAGTTATAATGTTGATAGCAAGCATGGCATTAGGGTATGGGGGTGAAAATTAAGGGACAAAAGGCTACTCATTGTCCCATTGTGGGAGATCCCTCTAATCAGGATATTCCCCCTCAACTTTGCTCCGCTCTAACCTATTGACAACAGAACTAGGTCATCTTGGTGAATAGGGAAGATTTTCTGCCGCCTTAGTGTCTTTGAGGCTGGAAGGGATTGTGTGTTCAGTGTTTCAAACAGACCTTCTGTCTTTATTTCCCAACCAACAGTGCACCGCTTAACAAGGAGAACTGGACCAGCCATTTTTCCTGTAACAAATGGAGTGTCCCATCCAAACCATCCTTGCCAGTTGGCTTTCAGACAGGGGAAGCTTATTCATGTTTTTAGACCTCAGCCAAGTTCAGCCAGGAAGCCTGAGATGTTTTAAACTGAGGGGAAGGCGCGGGTATCCAGGGTTCCCTTGCCAGCGAGGAGGAGGGAGGTGTTGCATTATTTCTGTATTTTCCAGAGTTGGGTCTTTTTTTGTGCACTCCCAAGGATAGAGTTGTCTATCCCTGGCATAATGCTGGCTTGAGAAGGAGGCGCACAGGGACTTTTTCTGTTCTCCTGACACTCCTCAAGAGGACAAGTCCACCCCTGCTTGCTTGAATCACCTACAATGGTGGGAGAAGAACAGCAGATGATAAGCACTGAGGTTGCTAGTGATGAAGGATCTTGCAGGTGAGTCACTGGCAGTGTAGGTGGATATTACGCTACAACCCAAGAGAGTAAAATGTCTTGTGATGAGCTAGATGCAGAAAAGCTGTTGATCATCTTCCTTTGGAGAAGATGTTTATTCCCTATCCCACCTTAGGTTATTTTCTCTTCAGCTGTCTGCTCTGGGGAAGGACAGAGCATGATCATGCTTTCCATCTGAGATCATGGTGCAATGTCCCAGAAAAACACTTGCACCACCTCTGTGTAATGTTGCTCCTGGCCCTTTTCAGGTGTAAAAACATCCTTGAATATCTCAAGGTAGACGATAAGAATATTTCCTTCTAAGGAATAGCATTAGCCTATCCTAGAGATCCCATAGACATTAGCTCATGACCTTACACCCATTTTCCTAGTTAGCCAAACCTTATGTCTATTACTATGAATGAGTGCCTGGTGTCTTGAATCCTTCTCTGCCCATTTTAAGGCATCATACAGAGATATCACCTATACCTTGCTGAACAGCCCCCTTCTGTGAATACATAGAAGAGAGCACCCTGCCCTGTCCATCAGATCAGGCACCCTGTGACTTTTTCCACTGTGATCCCTACTCCAGTACGCCACAGCCTCACATTAAATCCCCTTGGACATGTGAGATCCGAATGAAAGGGGAATACCTGGATGGGGCTAAGCAGGAGTGATTGATCTGTGTTTGGTGGAGCAAAGCCTTCTCAAGAACATGCTTCATCCTTTTCACAAGCTTGGAGATCAGATGAGCAGGGTCAGCAGGAGAGGGGTTCCTAATCAAAGATTCCCATTTCTTGTGGTCATTTCTAACTGTCCTCTGTTGTTTGTTCTTGGAAACAAGTTTTGGGGTTCAGGGGACTTTTGGGTCAGATCCATTAGAGCTGTTCTTCATCTGTAGGATGCTCCTATAACTGCTACTGTCTGTGCTGAAGATATTGTAATCCAGGAGACAATGTGTCCTAAACTTGGCTATATGCCTGGATTAGAAATTGAAGGCAAATAAGGCAACTGAAGCTCTGGAACTGCATCAAAGGCAAATCCAGGCTAAATGGGAAGGATCCAATTTCACAGTTAAGTTTGTTAAATAGGTGGGTGGTGGTTGCCGGTGGTGTGCACGTCCCTTTATTAACAGTTTAGAAATGAAAGGTCCCTGCCTGGAGTTAGATGGAGGATCAGACCTTTTTCTGTTTGTCTTGCTACAAGTAATTCTAATGCCAGTTTCCTGCTAAAATTGACATAGGTGGCATACACGAGGACTGTCCTGGATAAACAGAATATAATGACAAAGGTGATGTGAGAGTTGCAAGGACAGTAAGACAGGCTCGGCAGACTCAGAGCAGCAGAAAATAATCCTACAAATCTAGCTCTTTGTTTTTCACTTGTGAGCAGTCTGCAAGCAATTCCCAGACAGAAATTACTCAGCTGTTTGCTCATGCAAACGTGCTCTTCATTTTGGTTGGCTTCTGAATTTTGCTGCAATAAATTACACTTCAGCGTGTGCCCTTTGCGCAGAGCCTCTGACTGCTCTCCCTGAAGTACGCACTGGTTAAGTATGGCAATTTGCAGAAGAGAATTTGACAGATGGTTTGGTGGCTTTTTTGCACAAATCATAATGGCATCATAATGGGTAATCATGAAAGTGAGAGTATGAGGAGCTTCCACTGGCAATGTTATGATGCATATTTTGCTTATAGATTGCTCTTTGCAATGGAAAAAAAAAAAAAAAAAAACCCAAGGCTCTGTATAACCTTAGGGAAAGTTTGACAGTTTAATTTAAAGACTTTTGCATATATTTGTTTGCAGCATTCACTGGACACAAATTACAAAAGGTGTCTTCTCTACCTACATCGACATCAGGATGAACAGCTGATTATGAAAAACTCACTTTTGCCACCTTTTCTATGTATCTTTGCTGTTTCTACATGTCTTTTTTATATAGCGTTGAATTAGTTTTGGATGTTTTTTGTTTGTTTTCTTTTTTTGCTTATGGCAATTTATTATTACACTGCAGACCTTTGATATCTGGACTTTTCCTGGTGTTTTCATGCTCAGTCACGTGATAAATTAGCTGACAAGAAACAAAACCTCTTCCCTGGACTTTTAGTACTCAGAACAAAGGTTGAGAAAAATCCCCAAAAGGATTCGGGAATCAGAAAATATATGACACAAATCCAGCATGAACTGTTTCTAATATGACATGACTTTTAAGCAAATCTCATATTTTTAGCAGGAAATTACTATAGAGCTTGGGCTGCTTGGCAAGAGCAGTGCTGTGGCATGCTACATGAAATGGTCCTGTAAATAAAAGGAGTAATTAAAATACATTTGCCAGAGAAGAGCCCAGATTTCCCATACAATCTGCAATACTCTCTTCAGAGCAGAGCTTTTCCTCTCTGCTCTCCCCTCAGCTCCTTTAGTTTTATCATCTCTCAGTCAGAGGCAAGCAACACAGTAGACATTCTTTGAGAAATTCACTAGGGGGGATATGAAGCTAAGGTCTGTGGTGCCAGTTTTACATCTCCTTAGGACTTGTCTTCATGGCAAATGTGACCAGAATATTTATTTTAGAATTAGCTTTCTGTGGTACCACTATTCCAGAGGAAAGAGATTTTATTCCAGATTAATTACTCTGTTTAGGGAAGCACTTGCTATTTTGCAACTAAATTGCATGTGTGTAGAACAGCACATGGTAATGTGCAGAGATACCTGATACCTGGAGCGTCAGAAGATATGTGGCCACATTAATGATGTGCTCAGATCATGCTCTTATCTGCAGCATTGCGTAGTTACATGCACTCAGCAAAAATAGGGTATTCCTCATAAAAATGTAGTTGCCTAAAATATGTTTCCAGTGTGAGCTGGTCACCTTGTCTCTCTTTACAGTTAACGGGGTGAGAGGATCCTCTGGAAGCCTCTTGATCTCAGCTGTCTTAAGTGTGTTTGGCTGCGCAAACTGCTTTGTGTAAACATATGTTGATTAGAAAGGAAGCCAAAATTCAGAGTTTAATCTAGATTTGCAGGAGCAGTGATGAAACAAACCCTTCTTCGTGTGACTCCTGTTCTCAAGGGGTGGGACTCATCCTACCAGATCAGATCATTTGTTTTTTCAGAGGTGAACACCTGAATAGTTGCTGCTGTCTCCATGATAAAGGTTTAAGATGACAGTGGGTCATCTATAGCCAAAACCTTTGCATCTGAGTTAATTTGTACATCTGGGCTTCTTAGAAGTTACCACTTTCTCATGAATTTCCCCACACCATTAATTCTTACCAAGCAGTTTCTTTTGTGTGGCTCAGCTCCCACCACCTGCATGTTCTGTGCTGTATTTAATAAGTGTTTTAGTGGATAGATTGGGCCTTGACTCCAGCTGGGAAACTGGCTTCTGTTACCAGGTAGTGATATACCTGAAGAGGCACCCCTGCTGGCCATGGTGGAGGTGATATTTCTTTTTTGTTAAGCCTTGTATGACCATGAGGAATGATAAAATAAAATAACATGTCATATTCATGCAGCATCAGAAGGCATCTCTGAGTCACAGGGCCTTCAAGCTAGCTACCCTAGGGGAGATGCCTGCATGATTTCTGCCACTTTGATAAAAGATGAGTAATCTTAGCAGCTTTTGGAGTAAAGAATAGTCTCAGGATGTTCTCTTCTTGCCAAGTTTTGTTGGGAAAATCAGACCCTCAATTTTGTGGTGACAGATGCTCTATAAATGCTGAGGAAAACCAATGCTAAAACGGATATAGGCCACTCAGAGTTTGTGGGGAGGGGGAATGTCATTCATAAGGCCATCTGATGCAGCTGGAGCAGAGAGAAGTGCTTCCAGGTACACGAGATCTTCTTCTCATCTAGATTTGTTAAAATCAGGAAAGATCAGACAAATGAAGTAGGTAGATTAGATTGTGCCCTGTGGTGGTAAAAGGTTTTCAGCATCTTAGCTGTGACGTAGGCTGTCTCTTATCTTGTCAAGCTATGCTCAGAATTAACCTCAAGGGCCTTTTCCAGATGCAAGGTTGTACAGGTTGGCCTTATGTGAGAGACAGTTCCTAAGGACACCAGTGTACAGCTCTTGAGAGCATAGGCTGCAAGGTCAGTGTGTTGCAAAACTGATTCTCTACTCAATAGATGAATCAAATACTTTTCCTCATTGCCAAAAGGCATCTCACAAGGGTTAGGTTGAAAAACTGGCCCTTGGGATGAAGGGATTCCACCTTTGTGATGAAAGTGCAACACCAGGGAAGTAGTTTGATGTGAGACCAAATCACATGATCTGTCAAAAATTAATGTCAAATATAAGCTAGGCTTTCACATTCTATAGTTAATTAAAGATATCTGGTTGTATAGAAAGTGATTTATCCCATCCATGTCAGGGGCAGAGCAAGACTCTAAGCTCAAGGTGTGGCAAATCAAAGTCTTATTTCAGCAGGCTTTGCAGAGTGAGACATGCCTATCTGTCTCTCCTGAGGCAGCAGGAGACTTGATATCTAAATTTGAGAAGGCTGAAGTCAGGTGAAATGATTTGTCTTTTGGTTTCTGTGTGCTTCTGCTCCTCATTTGCAAGGTAAAGAGAAGTGCATTCTACTTCCTCATAGAGAAGATGTGGATAGGAGTACATTAAAGACTATAAGGTGTTTGTATGTTGTGGTCACAAAGCTGGATGTGGGGGTGTAGGTTAATTATCCTGATACCTGCTATCTTCTTCTTTGATGGACAATGGGTGAAGGCATGCAGTTCAGAAAAGGGAATCTATACAGTAAACTTCATCCGTGTTTCTGGATGTGCAGTAACTCAAATCAAATGTCACCACCGGGAGGCATCACTGGCAGGAGAATTCAGTTACACTCCTAAGTTTGGACTACATTTAGCAAAGAAACAGCCTGATCCTGGCATGAGGAAGTGCTCCAAACTTGCCTAAAGCAGAATTGGATCAAGGAATTTTTGTAGGTGTTGATTCACTATCAAAAGCAATAGTGGTGGAAAACCATGGAAAACTGTTGTCAAGGTTTTACTGTTGATGCCTAGTGTCACCTCATGAGTGGGTTGGTCCATCATTGTGCTGTCACTTTTGGCCTCCTGGACCTGACTGAAGTCTTAAAACCTTGTGCAATACAGATGAGCAAAGAGAATATGTCCCTATAGAAACATTTTTGATGATGGGTACTTTACAGCCTACAGCAGCTATTATAGATCCATTTAGCTTATTGAATCCCATGGTAAAATAGGGATAGTGATACTCAACCAGGTTTGTGCTGTACTTCAGTTCTTAGGATGCCAAGAACCATGAGGAAACTATGTGAGTGAAGCTCATTTTGGTCATTTTTATCTCGTCTTTTGTTTCGTCTCATGAGTAGAGAATTCCAGAATAAATTTCTATACTGGAGATTCTTCAGGTTTAGTCCGGAGGGACTAACAATCAGTGAAGATGTGTCCTCTCCATCAGTGCTCTGGTCTAATGCCTAAAGGTCTTGAGAAGATTCCTACACTAGTCATGCAGTTGAGGATTAGAAGGAATTATTGTCAGTGCCTCTATAGGATTACTTTCCAGCTGATGGTTTAAATGCTATAACTGTTCGGTCTAGTCAGATTTTGCTTTGGAGGACTGCAGGGATTAACCAGCCCTCTGCTCGAGGTGAACCTCTGCTGACAAATGAATAAGAACTTCTTATGAAGCCTGATGGGAGAAAAATGTCATTCTGACAATATTTTGTTGGAGAAAAGGAGAAATTAAGACCTGATTGATCACCACCCTTTGGATGTCCTCTGAGGTGAAATAAGAGAGGGCTGGGATGACAGATAAGTGAGGGACTGAAGCCAGGAGTGGAATCAACAGATTTTGTTTGGATTCCCTGTTTCTATGCAAACCCCCTCTGAGATATTTTTATTTTCTGTAAGTAGGTTTCACATTATTTATCCTTCCTATATATTTTCAATATATATGGTGCACAGAATGCCCATCATGATATACATGCACAGTAGCCAACCTTTGGTTGTGCCGTAGTAGAAATAAACCCCCAATTTTCTTGAGAGCATTCTGACAGAAAGATTCCTTAGCACCAACTACATTGAACAGTTTTGCTGCACTAAGTCTGTGCAACGTATCTCTGAGGTTTGAGCCTTTTTGTGTTTGCATAGCCCCTAGTACAATGGATACAATATAATTGTGATATTCAGGAGCTCTTTGGACATAATAGGTGAACACTGTGACTGTGGCATTGCAGTGCAGGAGGCAATACTTGCCTGCTGGCCATTGTCCTCTACCAGGACAATGATCATGTAACTGCTCATGTACATTCCACAGGGTATTGACTGTTGAGATAAAATGGCAAGTGATAGAAATTTCAAAGCAAAAGGAATTACATGTGCTGGTTACAGGAGGCTGCTTATATGAATGTTAGAGAGCTAGACTTACCCCCGTTCAAATCACTAGCACTGTCTCAATAAGTAAGAGGTGAGAACTATACAAACTATGACCACTTCATTTCAGTTCTGCCAGCAGCATCCATGAAATTCAATATTTGAGGCATCAAGATCTGTTGTCTCGCCAGACACATTTTTTGCCCCAGTGAACAGACGTCATAATTTTTATTGAAGTGGGAGATGTGGTGGTGCTTCAAGTGAACGGAACAGCATGGTGTCTCTGAAGATAAGAAGTTCTTGAGACACTCCCCCATCAAAGACAAGTCCAGAGAGGATATGTTTGCTTGCAGGGAATTATTTTAGCCACCAGATGTCTCTCCATGCTCCCCTGGTGAGCAAGGAAGACAATCCTGGACCAAAAGTCATATGGAAAAATGCTCATTTACAGTTTGCAACTCTTGTCTTTATTAATCTTCTACCTGGAGCTGGCTTTACACCATCTCAAGAGATACAGGGATTCAGGGATGGATTTTGATGCATCTCCTTGTCTTGAGTAGATTGGAATAAATATTCTCTAGAGCTTTGTAAATCAAAGGGTTTTGTGTACTGATGGTTATAGATGACAGCACTGTTGACAGATTAGCAATATGAAGGACACTTAGGAGGCCAGAAGAGCTTTATGGAAGAGATGGCTTTTAATGAAAGGGTTTCAAAATGGAGAGTAGAAGTGGAGTGGAGAGGATAGAGTGAATTAGCCGAAGAACATTCAAACATTCTGTTTTAGAGCCTTTAGAACAAGTCTATAAAGGACTCATTTCCGACATGCATTGTTTCTCCACACTGCTGGTTCTCAAGCTTTTAATCTTTCAGATTTTCTACAGTCAAGGACTCTGGAGTCTGAAGCAACTTTTGCTTCCTACTTATTTTGAGAAGTTTTCAATTAGAGACTGTAGTGTCAGACTGGCATCAGAGTATACCTATCAAAAGGGGAAATTGCACATTTCTCACACCAAGAGATCATGGACCTGGAACATGTAAGTGCACCTTCCTCTGTCTTCACAAATTGTGACTGTCCTTGGTTCCCAATGGGATAAATCATGTTATTCTCCTTTCTACTCAGTCTACAGCTGTTTAGAAATTAAATATCCCAAAGCATTTTCTCTCTTTTCCCACAGCACATTCAATTTTTTCTTTAAAAACTGCAGTATTAATTGAGCTTGTGGCACTTGTGGAGTTACTGCCCCTTACATTTACTCTACTCTTCAAAGACACCCCTGATTTGGATTTACAACCAGCTCCTGAATCTGACAGGAAGCCCTCCTCTTGTTAAAGTGAAATGACAGCAGCTCTTATGACTTTATATCTGAAAGAGGAGTCCATTTACCACTGCTAGCATACCCTGAAAGGCTTCTTGCTAAAGAAGGCTTAGCAAGATGAGAGCTAGGTTTGAACTGCCTCAATTCATCGCAACCACAGAGTCAAAATCCAGCTGACTCAACTCAACCCTTTTGCTTCTTCAGCAGCCAAGTAGAGTTTGTTCAGATTTATTCCATTAAGGATATATTGTTTCATGGCCTGTACAAGCATTAAAGCCATTTTTTGGTCAGAAATTAAATTTGCTCTGGTGTCTTCAGCTTCAGGTTTCTCTCTAGTTAGAAGTGGTCTTCGTTCTTCAGGTTCTGTGATTATTGTGAACTTTTCCTTCTTATGAAAAGCATTGCAGACTCATCCCTGGAAGTGTTCAAGGCAACATTGGGAAGGACTTTGAGCAACTTGGTGTAGTGGAAGGTGTCACTGCTTGAGACAGGGGTTTGGAACTGGATGAGCTTTAAGGTCCCTTCCAACCTAAACCAGCCTGTGACTCTATGGTTCTATGAACTATTTTTCAGGCCAGGAATGGTCATGTAAACCTGAAGGGTTCAAAGGAGAGTTTGGTGGCAAAATTTACTTAGCTCATGCAAAACGAATTTAAAATATATGTGCATTTTCTTTAGTGCTTAATACCATTTATTTTTTTTAGTAGTTTTATCTCACAGTTGCGATTCCTGCAAATTTGAGGTGAGCCATGCAATTCTGGGAGGGTTTCATCAGCCCTAATTTACACCTCTAATAGTTAAATGCCCAGGTCCAAGTTAGTCAGCCCAGGCTTGCTTTGTAGTCAAGGGAGAGGAGAGTCATCCCTAGGGGGAGATTCATCTCTTAAAACAGACACCCAAGGCTGGTCATGCAAATCACTTGCTGGACATGTCCCATTCTCTGTCTTGACTGTAAAGATGTCAGACTTTAAATCTTTTTAAAGTCAGGTGAAATGATGGCTGTCTTCAGGGCTTTTTTAGCCAAACTGAAAGAATAAATCACCTTTTCCTGAAAGTGGTTCCCCTTGAAGTATAGAACGAATATTAGTCTCTCCCAAGTTTGTTTCATGGACATTTACATGTTGATGAATATACGATCAGCTGTGCTGGATCAGACAGCAGGTTGTGCTGGCCCTGTCTCCTATCTCTGTCAGAGTCCAAAAGTAGGTGCCTGGGAAAGAGCAGAAGAACAGGGCAAACACAGGATGATACTTCCACTGGCGTATGCCCAACTCTCAGCCACCCCTGTCTGGGATTTCTGATTGAGGAGTTGAATCCTTGACTGCAAAGACTCCCTGTGCATTTTTCTTCAGTGAATGTGGTCTAGTTGCTTTTTAAACTTGGGTAAATTTAAATATTGTGGCAGAGATTTTTACTGTCAAACCATGTCATGCAAAGACACATCTTCTGCTGTTTTCAATCTGCTAATTACAGTGGATGTCTCCTAGGTTCAGTACTGTGAGAAATGGTGGATATTTGTTCTATGTTCATCTCTCAGCCCTCTTGTCTCCCCAGGCCTGGCAGTTCCAAGGTTTGCTTTTGCAGATCATGCCAGCTTGCATCCTATAGCCTCTGCTTACAGAGCAGTTCCCACCTGCTTTATGCCAGCAAGGTATAACCACATGCTTGGTGAGCTAGCAGAACTGTAACTTTTTAATAAGCTTGTACTAATTGCAAGCCACAAGTGAAAAAAGTAATTTCCTTGGCATGACATGTTTGATAAATGATGCTGAGAGGTGGACCTCACTTTTTGCTAGTTAAGCCACACATTGTTACTAACTTGAAGTTGTTTTTTGTGTTCAGGTAACTTGCAAGGCATCTGCTTGATACATACAACTTTGTGGCCTCTTTGGGTATGGTTGTTGTATCTACAGTCAAACTGGCTGTACAACAATGGCCATGAGCTATTTTTATTTATCAGCATCACTGATGGATGTAAACAGGGTTAGGTAAAACCAGATCACTTGGACTGAAATTTCTTTACGAGAAGATCCACTGCCTTGTTCTGTATTTGTGTATCACCTAACATTAGAGATGGTCTTCAGCTGGGACAAGCCCAGAGACATCGTCATGAGACAGGGAGTATGATTGAGATTATCATAATAACAATGACAGCTGGATCTCATTGTGTTCTTCAGACATTTAAACATCCCAGTTTTGAAGAAAAAATTCAATCAAGTTGTACTGCTAGCCTTTTGGTTGCATTTTATTCCATAAAAATTTGGAGTGTCTGCAGCCTTTTAATGTGTAACCTTTCTTTCCCCTGCAGGAACAACATCTGCTGTTAAGGCAAGGTCGGTCAAGCGGTCCCTGCCAGCCTGTAACAGCAGCTGGGCAGACGGGGGAACTTATTCAGAGCTCTTGAAGACCACTCAACTGTCATTCATTAACAAGTCTAAAGGAGAGCTCCTTGACTGCCCTCCGTGTGCCAAACTCCTGTGTGACTGCTGTGCTTGGGGGATGGTGTTCCCACTCCATGGTTAAACCAGTAACAAGTGTGCTTATTGATTTAGCTGTTAATGTCAGCTAAAGTCCTTCCCTTACCCACTTCAGGACTATTTACTTTTCCTGCCCTCTCCACTTCATTGAGACACTCTACTGTCCCAACTGACAGTGTGGAAAGCTTGCCTGGGAGAAATCTCCTGCAAAGTCTGGTCTGCTGTTCTGGCCTGGGTTAGCAATGTAGAAGATAAGTCTTCAAAGCCAGGCTGGACAGGACTCTGGTCTAGTGGAAGGTGTCCCTGCCTGTGGCAGGGGGGTGGGTACTAGATGATCTTTAAGGTCCCTTCCAACCCAAACCATTCTATGGTTCTATGATTCTGTTTTTATACGATAAAAACAGCTGTTAGATGTTTGGAGGGGCTATGTTTCACCACAGTCTACATGAAAAAGGGTAAGTCATTGTCAAAATACCTTGTTCATCTTCATTCACATTGAGTAACCAGAAGTTACTGTGTAGTCTCTACTGTGAACATGGATTTAAAGAGTGGGTGGGACCTGTCACTTCTTTATATTTGAGAGCACTTGGAATTTGGGCGTATTCCTTGGGAGCAGTATGAGGGACAGAGAGGGAGCAGCAATTTCAGAGGGAGCATTTTGACCTCTGGAAAGCAGCAGTTTGTTGAAACCAGAATTCCGGTGAGGTTGCTCAAGACTAGGCTGAAGCTATCAGTCATTCAGAAAGGGCTGGTGACTCAGCCAAGGTATTGGCCATAGGTTCAAGTCTCTGTGTGATAGGAAGGGGAGGCTTGCACTTGGATTTCCATATGCTTCCAGTTGTCCCTGCTGCATGGCTGTTCTCGGATACTTTTCTCACTGTTGCTATCCTGTTTTGCATAAAGACCTTGATATTTCCGGGATGAAAGACACTGCCTGCCTAAACCAGCTGCATTGATTAGGAGAGAAAAAACAGGTCCAAGACTCTCATTGGATGCCTGCATGAAAGAAATTCTCACTATAACAAGTTGGCACCCCACCACTGGCACGTCTGTTTCCCACACACACCAATGCTGCAGAACTGGGAATGACCATGGCCTCACATATCCCAGTAAAATATATCATGGAGCCTATTTATTTCTCAGAGCACAAGTGCTTGGTGAGACATATACAGCACAGCCTTGCTGTACTTCTTCTTTGACAAATGAGCAGGTAAAATTTAGGGTGTTGGGATGTACACAATCCAGGGAGAATGTATCAAGGTTTCAAAGGGTCTGGTCCAGAGCACAGATCTGTTTTAGATCATTGTTGAATTCTGTTTAACCTTGCTGTCTTTACATGAAACCAACTTGAAGAGAAACTGAGCTGACCTCACCTTAACACTAACACCAAGTTCATTAGTTAACACTTCACCTGTTGACACTCGCAGGCAAATCCCAGACCGGATCGTAGCCCTGTGGAATGCAAATCTGGCTATGTGCCTTCAAATGACTATGATGGGGAAAAAAATTCCACACCTGCAAATAAAAGAGAACATTAAGCAAATTCCAAAACCAGGCTGGGTAGCAATGAGATGGCAGAGCTTTCAAAGTATATTGGGTCACAGCTTATTTCTTTATGGCCTGGTTAGCTGCTGGTCAGGAATTGCTTTCAGCTGGTTTTCAAAGCTTCAAAGGGTGATGCATTGCACTGATTGCTCAAGCTCGATTCAACTTGTAGATTAATACATCTAAATTTAGGCAGCAATATGTTGTGTGCTCCTATATGTGATCTGAGAGTCCAAGATTCCACTACAGCTAGTGGAGATCAATTTTTCAATGTGCTTGCGTAAACACAGAAGTCTGGTACTATCTGTGATATCTTGGTGTAATTCCTCAAGGTATTCTCCTCCTAATCCAGATGAACATGAGTCTCCTAAAGAGTCTGTAGCATTACATGTGCAAAGCCCATATGATATTTCAGATGCCTTATGTGATATAAGGCAGCTGTCAGACTGTATGGTGAAATGAAACCCTCTTTAGACTTCATTAACAATAACGGTAACTTGAAAGTCAGACCTCAAATTCAGGTAAATTGGTCTCAGTTCATTTGACTAAAGCATCTAGCGCCTTTTGACATGTCTTGGGGTATCTGAGACATCTTTTTGAAGCTGCCAGACATGACGCAGACCTGCAGGAGACCCATGGTGGATTTGGAACAGCACCTGAGGACAGGCAGAATACTCCAGATTGAAATGCCTTGAGGACACCGATATGCCTATTTGTGGTTCTGTGGGCACCTATGTTTGTGCGTTTCAATGTATGCATTGAATCCCGCTCTTTGTAATCAGTGAAGCCTGTGTGGCAAGTCTGCAAGTTTGTGGAGGCTTTGGATGCCTTGTTCACATGCAGATTTGTCTGACTATGGGTGGTTTGTTTCCACCAGACTGGTGCACAAGGACTCTGGGGGCTCTCAGAAGCCTTGGGCTCACCAGTATGCACATCTACTATGAATCTGGCACATCACAGACTGAGTTATTGTTTGTGTATGTCTGGGAAACCTGTGCATGAAAAACAGTCAGGAGAGATGATGTAGTACAACCAGCAATGTGGCCAAGTGAATTTGGCCATGATTTTGCTTAGGAATAATGCAGTCAGTACTATTTTTTTTTGCTGGGAACCAAACTTTTGGCTAAGTTCAGTGCAGTCTTTCTCAAAGAAACACGGAATTCTCAACTCTACTGAATACAAGGAAGTTAGGTGGCTAATTATCTCTCTACATCAAGATGTGGGTGCACATCAATCCTTAAATTATGCTTGGGAATTAGGTTAGATCCTTGGCTCTCTGTATCAAATATCTGCTGCTTGATAGTGGAACAGTTTTAGGTGACTTCTATGACCTAGGTTTTCATGTCATGTATAAATGTGACCATAGTTAGGCTGTGCTGTTCACCCATAGAGAGGGAAAGAAACATTCTGCAAAAGAGAGGGTTTACGCAGTTTCGTTCATGATGAAAAGTCCAGGTCATGGGACAGTAACGAGTTACCAACACCAGATTTTCTTTATTTCACAAAAGGGTCTGTAGAGGTTAATAGCATATTAAGGTAGAAGAGACTGAGATGTCCACTTGTTTCTTAGTTTTTTCTATTTAAGTGTGAAAATAAAGTCTCTTGCTCAAACCTGGTGATGCAGGTAACACAGCTTAACAAATAAATTTATCTCAAGTGCTCTCTAATAAGAATGTTTATAATTTTTTTCTGGAAAATATGCTGGGTCCGGTATGCTGAAAGCTCTCTGTGGTGTTTGACCTGTGTCATTCAAATCAAGGCATGGTTGTGTGTTTGCAGGGGTTAGGGGACATTTTTTCTGGGGCATTAGAGTATGCTGCTTGCTTCCCAGTGCTTTCTCTTAGGAAAGGTGCTTTTTTTTTTTTTGTTTATCAATATGTCCATTTACAGTCTGTGTGGGAAAACAGATGTCTCTGAATAGTATTTATACCAATTAAGGTCTATGTTTTAAGTAAGTAGGATAAATCTCTGGACTGCTAAAATCCCTCCACTGGATAAAGAAGTCACCAAGGATGAGTTTAGAGGAGATACCTGGTCCATGTAGGATAATACTCATGGCTTGAATATCTCCTAAGTGAATGGTGAAGGCCACGAGAAGACCTGTGGCATCTGAGCTGTTTCTGTTTGTTTGAATGGGTGGGAGGTGAATAGGCAGAGTCCCTGGAAATGCTGCCCTGCTTGTCCATAGCTGTCTCCTTCCGCAGCAAACCCATCAACCCTGCAACCCACTCGTCCCCTCTGCAGCCAATCCAGTCAAACTGAAAGTGCTGCAGAGAAGCTGTGCTACTTTCTGAATCAAATGAGCCCATTTCATGAGGTTGCCTTTCCTCACTAAGGACAGAGGAATGGGAAAAGCTGTTATAGGATTTCTTCTGGGAGCAGATTTCTCTGTATGCAGCCCATGCTACCCATGGTAGGCACAATAGAAGTCCAGACATGGTAGGTTCCAACATGGGCTCCCCATCTCACTTATTAGCAGTGTCTCCCACTGATTATATCTTTCAATATATTCATTTTTGCAGCCTGATTACAGCCTTGGTGGTTGCATGACTATATTGTGCAGCAGGCTCCCAACTTAATACCTAATATATTAATAGAGGAAGAATATGTCAGGAAATGGCAAAACCAACATAAAATTCCTCACAGCTTTCTAGTGACATTGTGCAAAGTGATGTGACACTTGCTTGTGACAGGCTTTTCTTGCATCAGATAACGTATAGCAGTCACAGGCCAAGGTGGTAGTGGCTCACCATGTACCAGCTCTAGGCCATGAATAGCTGTGTAATTGGTCTTTGTCCTCCCCATGTTTGAAGAAATATGCATGTCTTTTGGCCACATTTCTTCACATTGCAACTTGGCTCTTGGAGGAAAATTGCATCTCTGTCCTAGTGATGCTCAGCTGAGAAACGGGCTTGTGGCAATTTAAATGTACATGTTTTGCTCATAATTGAGTGACACCTACTAGCTGGGCATAAGGTTAAATAGTGCCAACTCAGGTGGCATCTCTTCTTCCAAAGCACATAACTTCTGTCTTAAAGGAGGAAGACACATATGTTCCCTCCGTCTCCCCAGCTGTATTTCAGCCCATGATATGAAATACTTTCCCATTAAACTGTGGGATGGTAGGAATAAACACCCAAACACAGGTTAAAATTAATGCTTTTTTTTTTTTTTTAATTTTCATTATAAAGTTAACACATCTATCAAACTTAACTGGTAACAAAAAACAGTTACAAGACATCGCTAGTGTGCTGTCAGGAGAAAATAGGGTAAAAGCCAATGAGGTCACAAGCACAACAGCAGAGCAACAACACTGTCCCGATGAGTTATTTTCGCAAATATATACTCTTACTAATATATACATTTTTTCATAAAATAAATAATCATAAAAAATCATCAGACTTAACAAAATACTGAGGAGAAAAAAGGTGACAATACTACTTTGTACAATAGCTTTGGAATTTCAGGTTGTATCATACATGCAGTCTGTACAAAGGGGTGCTCAGGTCAGGTGAGGGCAGGGGTAGGCTGGGGAAGGGTTACAGACAATGATGTAGCTTTGAAGAAGGTGATGTAATCGGGCAGACAGTCTGGAAACGGAAAGCAATAGTGGAAAAACCCACCCAGAAGAAGATACTTGTCCTTGACAGCTGGACAAGCATATTTTGTACCATGGGGAATCCCCGGGATGCTACTGGTCTGTTCTATGTCTTCCACATTGTTGGTGGGCCCATCAGATAATCAAAAGCTATGACAGGTCTTATTCAGGCAGGTTTTGTCCTGGAACTGATAGAAAGTGGTGCCAAAGGAGGCACATTAAGTGGGTCTGCACCGAGATTAAGAAGCATAAGGCTGAGCTGCAGTCAGGGACAGGCGGGCAGTGGAGTAACCAGGTCTGGAGGAATGGACACCTGTGGGAACCTGGGTTGGAACCTGGGTGTCAGTGGGAAGGATTTCATCACACACAGGAGGATTTTTGAGGTTTTGGGAGCCTGCCTTGGAAAGACTTAGGCCTCTTGTGCTTTCCAAGTGGTAGCAGTATGTGGCAAGTACATGCTGGGAAGGAGCTCTGACAGGATGGTGCCTTCCATCAAAAACATGGGTGATACTTGTCTGCTTGCCAGCCTATGTCTGTAGCAGGCATGCCTTCAGGATTTTTGGTGGAGTGGAATGCATGGTGAGAAATAAATAAATACTAATAAATAATAATAAGAAACTTGGAAAAGAAAGAAAAATGAGGAACGCATCTCACACATTCCCCACTCTCCACTTCCCTGCAGGGCTGTCCAAGACCTCCCATTGGCCCACAGAACATATATAAGAAAAGAAAAGTCTACAGAGACAGAGGAGGAGACCAAGTTATGTGGGAAAGACCATTCTGACTGTTGTGCTTCAGGAGCTTTCTGTATCTGTGTGGTATTCATATAACGGTAGGATTTTTGTCTGCGGCTGACTTGGTAGGACTTGTCCATTTCCATTATGTGCTCACCAACAGGAAGAGGAGAGATGCTCCATCCCATTAGATACCAGTCAGTAAACTGGATTCAAGTAACTGTTCTTACATAATAGGTCCACCTTCTGCTGTCTTTAATAATCTTTTAAGTCTGATGTTATGGAAAAGAAGCCTCCTCATTTATACTTGTTCAAGTGAGAGCAGAATTGAGTTCATACACAGTTTTACATGTTAAAGTCTCTAAAGATATGAGAATTGGGAATCTAGAGTGGGAATGACTAGGAGTTCGACTGAGTTGCTCATGCACAGGCATCTATTGGCATCTGAGATGCCCTGGGGTTCCTGAAGCATCTGCATGGAGCCAGCAGACATGCTGTGGGACTTAACGGAAGCCCACACTTTTCCACAGTAGCTTCTAGAAGCCAGTGGGGTACCCTGAGGCATCCCAAATGGCTCTAGACACCTATTTTCAATAATTCAGTTCAGCCCTAGATGATACATTTAGGCAAATGGAACCCACAGTTGTGATTGTATGGGAGTTTAAGCATCTAGCTTGCATGTAGATAACTGCATTTAGACATTTCACTTTGTATTCTGAATCCCACACTAGGTACCACTGCCTGGGAATTGACTCTTGGCTTCTTGTTTGTGCCTGAGAAAATCTCCTCCTCCAAGGTAGCACCAAAGTGGGATCAGAATGAATTCTTAAATCCATAAAGACACTGGAAGCATCAGGAATGATGACTAAACACCCCTTTCTCGAAATGAAGGCCACAGAAGACTGTTTCCCACCAAATGGAAGTATCTGCAATTTGCAGCCATTAACTGCTCAGGCGGGAGGGTCCTGTTCCCTTGCCAAGTAGTGATGAACTGCAGATCTTCTCATGTGCTTCTGTTGGAGCAGGAAACATGAATGGGGGGAGCTAAGCCATGAAGAAAAGAATTCAGGAAAAAGAGAGCCAGGTCCCGCTGCAGCTGCCCAGCCAGATTCAGGTAGAAAATAGGATACGTATCTATGAAGAAGAGATGAGATCTCTTCCTACCCAGTCCACCTTCTCTCCTGTTATTTAACATTCTCTCTATTTCTCATCCAAGCAGCTGCTTGGGCACATGACTGACAGAACTGAGAAAATATTCTATTCACTCGCCATGCCACAGACAGCAGAGCACTGCTTTCATGGTAATCTCAGCGGGTCTCTGGAAGAGCCAGGAGTCATTTTCATAGGGATAACCTATTTAACCATGTTTGAGGTGTCTGCAGGACAGTTTGACTTAGTGCCTTTTCATGGCCCTGTCTCATCTTTCCAAAGCAGTACCACTAAGGCATCAACAGAAGTAATTTCATCATGGAGAACCTAAGGCTGGATTTACAACTCCTAGCTCCTGCAGAGTGCTCATGCTATAACCCCGAATACCACCAAGAACACCTAGCCCCAGATTTTCAGCACTGAAAACTGTTTGATGCTAAAAAAGTGACCCAAACCTCACGGTTTCTCCAAAGCTCATAATGCTACTCCTGTATTTGAATTTAAGAACAGAGGCATGTCAAGCATATGAACACACATGACAAATGTATTATAATCCTAGGGCATCTCTGAGGCAATAGATATGAATGCACTGAAAACCCTAAAAACATTTTAGATGGAGGGGTAGAAGAAATGGCTCTCTCAGGTTTGCCAATACAGAAATCCTGCAGTGCTCAGCTGAGACTACAGCACTTCTGTCTGCAGGGCTGATGTGGTTGGTGCTGACAGAGATTTCTGCACCGTATCGCATTTTGAGGTCTGGTTGTTTAAGCAGTCACCTCCAAGATTAAATCCTGTCTGCTTTAGTTCTGTATACAAAGCCCCTCATAAGTAGTGAAAAAATTCTGGAGACTTCAAAATGCTTTGGAGAAATCTGTCAGTGATGAGTATTACACTTAACCAAAAGAGATACATTGAGGGTCAAGCAATAGAAAATATCATGCATTTCCCTTCCCATGTTTTGCTTTTCTCTGAGAAAAAGCAAGAAAAGAATCCTAAACTTTCCATTTCTTTCATAGAAAGAAAAGAGATGAGGTCAAATTCACCCCTTGCAAGTAACTTGACTGTCTTTCATAAGGCTGGATGTGGAAATGATGGGCCCTGTCAAACCCATCTATTCAGCTAAAGGAAAAGTTGGATAGCAGCATGTAGGAGGATAGAGTTATAGTCTTTTTTTATCTGTATTTTTTCATCTGTGTTACTTGACTGGATGATATCTTCTCCCTTTTCTCTGGTACTGCCAGACACATCTCTGATACAAACTATCTGCCTGAAGACAAACCTCACAAGAAGTGAAGACTATAGAGTGGTGCCTTACCCAGATCAACTGAAGTGGAGGGGAAGTTTTGACTGAACACCATTTCCAGACAAGTGCACAATTCAACTGTCTACACAGGGGCATCTCATGTCATTTTGTACACCCTACAGCCTTTGACATATTTGCCCAAGTTTAAGATTTCTGGAAGTCCTATGCTGTTGAAGCAAATGTTGGATACCAATAGGATATTGTAGGGCACCTAAAATGTCACCAGGTGCTGATTATTATTGAATGTAACCTTAAGTCCCCTGCATAAGGAAGTTCCTACCATTTTCACAGAATGGAAGAACCTGAGGCAGAAGGTGGGTCTGGGTTTAATTTAGATTATCTCCTTAAATGAGACCCAGTGAAGGCATGGTGAGGTGTAGGGAAGAATGGCACCTCACTCATCACTGACTCAATCTTTCATACCAATACAGTGGCAACCCTGACTTGAGACATCTAGTGTAAGCAGTGGAGTGGAATCTTAGTTTTCCAATGACACTTCCTGAATTCATGTGTACAAGGGAATGATGGCCCAAGTCCCTTCTCCAGAGCTATGGGGTCAAATGCAAGCCTAGCATGTGCACTCAGCATGCCCTCAGACCCCTAGCAGGCTCTCCCTCTTTCCTCCTCATAGGTAAGCAGAGCCAGATCAAGGACTAAGACCCTCAGATGCGCTTGGGATGATAAACAAAATTCACACAGGTATTTTTCATTGACTTTAGTAGCAGATGTTCAACCCCTTACATTATATCATCACAGTGGATGACTAATTACATAATAAAACTTAACAATTATGCATAGTCTTCATTAAAAATCTCTTGAACGGGGTGGTAGTCACCAACTATTTTGCTGTTTCAAGCCTGACAGTCTGACCCCAGCTTTGAATGAAGGAGTACAACTTTCAGCCCATCTCAGCTGATGATCAGATTGTAGCTTCACCTCGACTCATGGTGGACTTCACATCATCAGACTGCACCCATCTAAGAGCTCATCATCTAGTATGAGCTCATCAGCTAGAGTCACAGGAAAGACAGAGGTCCACCCAGTGGGCAATTTACCACACATAGCTTAGGTACCATCCTAGGCTATAATGAATCAACTTCTGGACTTGTTTGTTTCTTGCCATTTTTCCTAGCAGAAACTATACAAATAGCTTGAACTAGATGATGTAGCCAGATGAGACAAATTCCAGTGCTGCAGACAAAATCTGTTTAACTTAAGAGGCAATTGCTCAGCAAATGCCTAGTCTGTTTTTGTTGGGATTTCCCCCCCCCCATGCTTCCCAAAGAGCTTCACCTGCTAGTGATGCTGCGCTTTGGTTCTGGTGCAAAAGCAGAAATAGTGGATGTTAGCATGCTGTGGATGGGCTGCGGTCAGAATTCAGCTCCCATGTTTGGAGCCAAATCCTTCAACCCATTTCTTCACTGTTATGCTATAAAAGACAGAACTTGAAACCATCTTGCTCAAAAACATTAGGGTAAATTAGTTGTCTGAAGTCAATCGATTGTCAGGGACTGTGACCTGCAATGGTTTGCGTCTTCACTGTCAGGGCACCATTTACTGACAGAAGAACCTGGTGGGATATGTCTAACATCTCTCGCTGTGACTGCTAACACTGCAGCACATTAAGTAAATGAGATTAATGTTTCCTTGTCCCATCTTTTCCAATTCATCAATGTCTTCTGTTGCATATATGTTTTTTTTTTTCATATTTCCTTTCTTGACAGCTTGTGTTTGAATACTGGTTATTGTGGCAATTTCCTTCTCCAGTGGCTTTGTTCTCTGTTTCCCTTTTCTCACAGTCTGTATTATAAAAATCAGTCATATGTCCATTAGTTGTTCCATCTTTCTTTCAGTTTTTAGTGGTTTATAACTTTCTACCAGTTGGTGGGTGGCCATCCATTGGGTGCAACATTTACATACACAAATATGATGGATTGTTTTTCTCCCCATTTTTTCCTTTGCCTCTCTTGATCTCTTTCAATCTCCTTCCCTCCTTTCTGTATCTCTGCTCTCATTTCATTACATATTTTTTTGCAGAGCACGGATAGAAGTGCCTCCATCAATAAGCAAAGCTTGCTTGTGCCCTTGGGCACAGCCCTGAGACAAATGGGTGATGCATAAACTACACCAGCCTAGGAACAGTCCCAGGAGACGCCATGACTCAGAGTCAGCCCTTGGAGGCATAATTTCTTCCTGTTTTCTCTCTGATGGGATTAAGCTCTGTTTGTTTCTTGCCTCTTCTGCATACTCCCTCCTTTGATTCCCTGGAATAAACTGGCATGCAGGAAGAGAAGAGCTCTCCGATTTCTCTACACAGATGTGCAGGTGTGAACTAGCCAACAATCATTACGATATCATGATGAAAAGACTCTTATGGGTCACTGGGTGTTAGATCATGCCCCATTTCCCTTCCCATACTGAAGAGGAAGAAAAAATGCCAATCATTTTCCTAGGTAGGAACCCAAAGTTATGGTTAAGGCAAAGAAAATGCTGGACAAGTGCATCTCAGGCTAAACAGGCTACTACTTTTTGCTTGGTTCACAACAATTCTATATGCCAGCATTGACCAGGAATAATTCTAGGAGAGTTACAGTGCTATAAATGCCAAGGTGGTGGGATGAGATTCATGTCTGATACCTATGTGGCTGATGGAAACCCTGATGAACATGGAGGAGGCGAGAGCTGTTTCTGTAAACTGGCAATCCTGATCTGAAATCAGAAGTAGAGCAGCATTCAAAGGCAGGCAGTCCAAGGTGAACAGCAGAGATGCGCCAGAACTGCAAAGCTGGGATTTGTCTCTCTGTCCAAACCTGCCCGGACTCCGGGCTGCTTCAGAGTCTGGGGTTTGTGCGTTTTAGTCTGTGCCACGTTTAGAGATGTGAATGGCTGCAGAAATCAGGTGTGGGACAAAATCTGGCTCAAGTCTGAAACTGTTCCAGCCTGTTGGGTGCAGTTGTGGTGGGTTGGTTCACCATCACGTAAATTAGCAGGTGACAAGCAGTCCTTTAGAGTCTTGTTCCCAACAGATTTGTGGTCTAAGGCTTTTGCTAAGTGCCCAGGGGGAAGCCTTCATGGGGTGCAGAGAGAGAGGATGGACTAAGTGCACTTTCCACTCTTGGTGGCAGCATTTTCTAATGAGGTGGAAAGGGTGAACACTTTCCCTTTCTTCCTCTCCAGGAACAAGCTGGAATGCCGAGGAGCTGGATATCCTATGCCCAGCAGTGAGTTTCCAACCCCAGGAGTCTTGTTCTGCACTGCGCGTTTCCAAGGAAGGCTCACTGGCTGAGACATGTACCAGGCCGCAGCTGGAGCAACATCTCTGTTTGTGAGGTGGTCTCCTTCTCAATACACATAGTGAGTCCTTTTCACTTCACAAGTCAGGTAATGAATTTTTCTATACTGTGCACATCACCTGAGTGCCAGCAGGGCATTTGCAGGAAACCATTGGCAGATATTTCCTCTTTCTTTCCTTCTCCTTCTCCCTCTACTGCTCTCTACAGGTGTCACTGAATTCTATGTCAAATCTGACAGAAGCTACTATGCTAAAAAGTTCACGTGAAAAGGCTGCCCACTCTACAGCCCTATAATACGTTTGTAGACTTCTCTGGTAGCAGGGCAAAAGAGTATTTGCATTATTTTTTTAATTATGAATTTATTTACTTTTATTTCTTTTGCTGCTGTTGTTGTTGCTCATATTATACAGAGTCTGGCCATTTGGCTGTGTAGATAGATCTCAGAAAGCCTAGAGCTGTGGTCCAATACAGCCTTTATCTGGCTGAAGGAAAAGGAGATACTTAGCAAAATGAAAGTCTTTCAAAGGACACTTAATCACACGAGTCACTTCAAGTGGGTGAGAGCAGAGCAAATCCATGCCTTTGCTAATGCTCTTTTTTCCAGCTCTGTGTTGTTGGCTGGTTGAAAAACCACTGTCTCCTACAGGAGGCATTGTTGGGGCGTAACTTGTGTGACTGCCAGATGTACCTCAGGATAGCCCAGAAGTCATTAGACCTATTCTATCCAACCAGTTTTAGCCTTTTTTAAAGTTTTTATTCTTTTAATATCAAAAAAGTAGGCTTCTCTCATGTCTGCAACCTCAGAGGAAGTAGGCTCAAATCCGTTTCTCCACTTGGAGCCCAGCAAAGGGTTTTGCCTGCTTTATTTGCACGTGTGGACATCATAGACCCGTATGCACTCCTGACAGCGGACGTAGCAGCACCAGTGGAAGATACAGTGGCACTTCTCTTTCCGTTTCTCAGTCCTTGTATTATGCCCACGGCCGCAGCACAAAAGGTCACAACCATCAATCCCATGGGAAGTGACATTACAGATCCTGTCACGGGTCCCAAAGGAACCTGTCTCAGGGTTGGGCTCACAAAAGTTTGGTGAGTTCTCATAGTAAACCAGGTCCTTCTCAGTTGGAGCCTTGAAGAAGTTGTATTTGGGTCTGAGGGTCTCAACCCAGCCACGGGATTCTCGATGTTTTTCCACCACCATTTCAGAAGCACTGTCGTACTTGTCCTTGAGGTAGTCACCAATGACCCTGAAGTCTGGCTGAGACCACCAGCAGGTCTTCACTTCACAGCTGCCTGAGAGGCCGTGACACTTGCACTTAAGATGCATGAGTTCAATAATAGACTGAAAAAGAGGAGAGGAAAGGCAAAGAAGAAGGAAAACATTAGCCTGTAATCAAAGCATATATTATATTTTGTTATTTAGCCAGGATTTCCCAAAGAATTACAGTGTTTTCATAGATATATTTACACACTTGTGAACAGAAATTACCACATCCTCCTGAAAACGCCCTGCACAGATGTTGGATCAAAGGCAGGTAAAACCTCTGCAACTTTATTTCTCTCTATGACTGTCTCTGATTCCCACCCCAAATTCAAGCATTAGCACCTTCAGTAAGGCCCAGAGATTTCTCTGCATACTAACTTCTATCTTATCAATGTTCATATGTGAATACTGCAGCACGTCACCCAAGAACACAGCTCAGATACATCTACCAGAGAAGTGAAGAACACACAAATCTACTAAAACAATGTCTTCATAAATTAAATATACAGCTATTCCACTGGAAACAAAAGAAATATGAAATGTCCTAACCATCTAGCACAGAATTCCGTCCTTTATGTGTCTGATGTTTTCTTAAGCAAACAAGATTTTAGCCTTGCTGTGGCTATGTTCAGAAATCTGAAAAGTAATGCATTTTTATTTTTAAGCCTTGCTTATGATTTTTATGAAATCATATTAAAAAAAATAGGAGCTCAACTTGTGATTTTGAAGGACTCAGATTTCAACACAGAACATTGTCCTGGAATAAATGGGAAGGTGATTATTGATCCCTGAAGTTATTACCTCTTATGAAATAAGTCTGAAGGTTTCTAGAGGAGTTGCCCTCCAGTATTCTGAGGTGGGAGACAGCTTTATGCAACTTACTTGATAATCTGCATTTTCAGACTGATCAGCAAATTTCCAGGTACATGAACAGACTAGTGTCAGCCTGAGCCCAAAAGATTTGCCATGAATCAGCACTTTGGTGTTCACCAGGTGCTTTCCTGTGTTATTTACGGAGTATAACCCGCCGCAAAGGAGGTTGTAATTAGTGATGAGAGAGAACCACAAAATGTTTGGTTCATATAATCACGCTGAACTTAATCAAAGCTTCTGGCATAGTGGTAAGGTTTGAGTTTATAAGGAAACTAATATGAAACATTGCCTATGGCTCAGGTTTAGCTGGAAACACTTGAGTATGGAGGCCTGGAAGAGCAACCCCGTGAGTGTTGCCACTGTGAGAGTGGAAAACATTGTTGCTTTATAAAACAGGAGGATTTCAGATAATGGTGTGACGTCTCTCTAATCTTTGACATCTGTAAAATGTCCCAAAGTGTCTCAGTGTCAAGTGAAAAGACCTTTACAGGCTCATGATCACAGGGATGATTGCTCAAAGCTCAGATTTTCCAAGATCTCTCACTTTGAAGCAAATCTCCCCTTTCCAGTCTACCCACCTTCTCCACAGTCCTATTGGTCTCATTATCTATTGCAACAATGCACGATACCTTGAGCTACCTGGGACAATTTGGGGCAGTGCTGGAGGAAACCACATCATTGCTTGTATTCACCTACACTGCAGACAATTTTTATTTCTAGTGGTATTTAATTTTGAAAGGCTGAATTCCTTATTTCAGACCTTCTCTCCTGTGGTGTGAGGTGGGGTAACTCCACCAGGGTTTGACAGTATCCATGTGAGGAGCTCACACCAAAGTCCTCATTTGCGTGAGGACAGCTGTTCAGATGCATCTAGTGCCATTTGTGAGCTCCAGGTGTGTCATGAGATGGTCCAAGGAAAGGCTGGATACTTCAAGATATCTCAGTTTATACTAAAATGAATTTGCTTAAGCAACTGAATCCTCCCCATAAACCTTGGTCTATCCCATTTAACTTCAAATACCTACAGAACAGGGATCTTTAGCTGCACAGCCCACCTTCCAGTGGAGAACAGGCACAGTTCAGGCATCATTAACAGAGCTATTCCAAATTTCTTCTTCAAGGTGGGATGAAATCACATCCTATACCTGTCTACCTTCATCCATTTTCTGTAAAAGAGGTCTGGACAACTGACTCCAAGGCAGACATTTACATCTGGGTGGGTGAATTTACTTAAAGTTTTCATAGATCAGGTACATCGGTCACCTCCCTGACAAGAACTATCATGGTCCAGGTATCATAGAATAACAGAATGGTTTGGGTTAGAAGGGAAAAGCTCATTCAGTTCCAAACCCCTGCCATGGGCAGGAGCACCTTCCACTAGACCGGGCTGTTCCAAGAGCTGTCCAACTCGTCCTTGAACATTGCCAGGGATAGCGCAGCCACAGCTTTGCTGTGCACCCTATGCCAGTGCCTCATCACCCTCACAGGGAAGAACTTCTTCCTAATATCTAATCTAAACCTACCCTCTTCTAGTTTAAAGTCATGTCCTCTTCTCCTATCACTACATCATTTCGTGGTATTAATTTCATCAGCTCAGATTTATGTTTGGTTATTCCCCTCAATTCCCTCCCAGTGTTCATTATGGCAGGTAAGAAAAGATTAATGGGAGACTGAGAAAGGTGAAACCAAATATCCTTACGGTCCTTCCAGCTTCATTGTTGTGCCTGTTCATGGCTGATCGAGCGTCTGGCCTGTTCTCTCGAGCATCCGCAAATTCCCGAGACACCATGCTCCCAAACTCCACGTCCTCGCTGCAGCCCCCCCATTTCCAGCCTTCCCCTGGAGAGCCCTTGTGGCGGGTGTCACAGCCGCAGATGGTGGCCGAGCCCTCGGCACAGGATCTGGTCACCGCAAAAGCCACTCCAGCAGAGGCAATGGCATGGACAAAGGCTGATTCCCTGGTAGCTGTGAAAGAGAGAAATCAGTGAATAGCGGCCAGTGAAAGGACCACACATGGCTTTGATCATCCCTGTGAACACCTTCCCCCGAGGGCATGGCAGAAGGCCAAGAAACTCTCCTCTTTCCTGTGGTCCTGCTTGGACCTACTCCAAAGACATTTTTGTATACTAGGAAATAAACTCCTGTGTAGACAGGACCAGGCTTGATTCAAGGCCACTGAGGTCAGCCAAAAAGTTTTTACTAAGGTCATCCTAAAGTCTTAGGATAGGGCCATGGCAAAAGAAAAAGCAGTGCAAATCTGAGTTTCAGGGGTTGTGTATAATATATGGTACTTTGCAGGCTGTGCATCATGCAGCCATATCCTGAGCTGCAGTCTTGGCTTCAGATGCACAGAATTTGGGCTATGCTCCCATAACATGGAAAATGCAGTTCTGCACTTATTTACAGCCTCCACCATTAGTGGTCGGACCTGAACCAGGTAAAGCACCTCTGCTCCTCAGCTAAGAGAGCTTCTGATGGCTTGAAGGTAGGAAAACACCAGGATGGCCAGATACTTCCCAAACTTTACTATGTAAACTAAACATTGCCCCCATGCTCCATCCCGAGACCACCTTCTTTTTCCTAAGCTCACTTACAGGCAGTGTTTAATACGTGGCATTTTGCAGCTACCGAAAGTTTTGCGCACTTGCCTAATTAAGGCCCTTACCAAGGGGACTGGAAATGAGCTTTCCTTTTCTGCCCATTGCCTCAGGATGGTGAGTGGAATCAGTCAAAAGATGTCATGATAGGGACTGAGAAGCCTTAGCCTCTGTGGAGATGTTCCTTCACAGCTTTTCATCCTACCTGTAGCTGTGTCAGGAAGGACAGCTCAGCATTAGTCTGGCTTTCCTGCGTGCCAGTGCTTTTTCTATACCATGCCAAAATGAAAACCAAATATTTTGAACTGCTTTGCAAATGGGGAATATACTAAAATATCAGTTTGATTCCCCTCCAGTTTTGTTCTCAGTATGTTTCTTCACTTACTTGAAATGGCAGTTCCACACAGCACCTCAGAAACACTAGTGCAATGCTTCTTGCATTCAGCAAAATGGCGCTTTTAAAATGAACAGGGCTATTCTCAAACCTTTGATGCAATTCTAAGAAGTTGCAAAGATTCTGATAATGGACCTCCCTTAACCTCCTATACCGCCTCCCACATGAGCTCACCTTGCACCTATACACCAGTTACCAAGGAAGTATGTTGTCAATGATACCTTTCAGATGATTTATCTAGGACAGTGCTGAAATATTAAATGAATCCATACAAAGAAAATGTCAGGTTTGCAGCTGATGCAGCTTCACCAGCTTCTACTGAGCTTTGCATCAGCTGATGAGGTGCCAACTCAAAACCACTCAAACCTTTTCTGCTCCATATTTTGCTGATCGGAGCTTTCTCTGGACATTTTGTTTTAATCTTTACCATCTAGATGCTTCCAGGCTTTACTAATGTGAAGACGATTTAACATACCAAGCCTAAAAACCAACATGTTCTTGGGGAGAAACCAAAACTCTATGCTTGCAAAGCAGCTCCAGCTGGATTGAAGGCTTAAGCAAGAACTTGTGCAGCACTGCTTAGCTTTGGGAAGAGAACCAAATACAACAATATGCAAATCAAATAATGTGCATGAACATACAAGCTGAAGGTATGAGCAATGTCCTGGAACATGTTGTCAATGCACATCATGAAGTTAGTAAGACACTGAGGGCTAGAACCAAAAAAGGAAAATGTAGGAACCCTCAATTCCAAAATGTGATTTTGAAAAGCCCTCGTTCAGCATCTGTCCAGCCTGGAGGATCCCAGCTTCCTGCAAATAGTGATGTCATTCATGAGCTGTGTGAAAGCTCAACTTCTGAGCATAAATTGATGAGTCCAGTTTTAACACGACTGGGGACTTGGCATCTTGCACTTTCCTAAGCGCAGCTGGGATCCAGAAACCAAATCCTGGTTGTGAGTTTTGTATGGTGCCTCCAAGGACATTGATGACCACCCCTGGGGTCTGTGAAGGCTTGTAGAAGCCAGTCAGATAAGCTAGTGGGATGAATGCCATTTCCCTCTGGTAGGTTGGTAGAGGGTATAGTGAGTGATGAGATAATAGCTGACAATGCCTTCCATCTCCTCTCATTATACTTTAAGTAATCTTGAAACCTTTTAATAGAATCATAGAATGGTTTGGGTTGGAAGACACCTTAACAATCACCCAGTTCCACACCCCCTGCCACAGACAGGAACACCTTCCACTAGACCAGGTTGGTCAAAGCCCCATCCAACCTGGCCTTGAACACTGCTAGGCATGGGGCAGCTTCTCTGGGCAATGTGTGCCAGGGCCTCACCACCATCACAGGGAAGAACTTCCTCAGATCTCATCTAAATCTCATCTCTGTCAGTTGAAAGCCATTACTCCTTGTCCTGTCCCTACCTGCCCTTGTTAAAAGCCCCTCTCCAGCTTTCCTGTTGATCCCTTTATGCACTGGAAGCTGCTCTAATTACTCCCTGGAGCCTTCTCTTCTCCAGGCTGACCAAGCCCAGCTCTCACAGCCTGTCTCCATAGGAGAGCTGCTCTGGCCCTTGGAGCATCTTCTTGGCCTCCTCTGGATTTGCTCCAGCAGCTCTACATTGACCAACAGCCGCAAGTCCTTCTCCTCAGGGCTGCTCTCAATCCAGTCTCCCCCAGCTGGTATTTGTGCTTAGGATTGCCCCAACTCAGGTGTAGAACATTGAATTTGGCCTTTCTGAACTTCATGATGTTGGTACTGCCACCCTTCTCCACCGTGTCCAGGTCCCTCTGGATGACATCCCTTTCCTATAGTGTGTCGACTACACCACACAGTTTGGTGTCATTAGAAACTTGCTGAGGGTGCTCAATTGCATTGAGCCATGTCATTCACAAAGATGTTGAATATTGCTAGTCCCAACACCAACCCCTGAGGAATGCCCCTTGTCACTGATTTCCACTTAAACATTGAGCCACTGATGGCAGCTCTTTGACTGAGACCATCCAGCCTGTTACTTATCCACCAAGTGGTCTGTCTGTCAAATCCATGTCTCTCTAATTTACAACAAGGATGTCTTGTAGGACATTGTCAACTGTTTTGCACAAGTCCAAGTAGATGATTTCAGTTGCTTTTATATATCTTCTTTTTATAGAATCTTTTCCCATTGCTCTTGATGTTGCCGACCAGATTTAATTCTATCCTGTCTTCAGCTTTCCTAACCTGTTCCATGGCTGCTCTTGCAATTTTTCTCTATTCCTCTCAGGCTACCTATCCTTGCTTCCACACTCTGTAAGCTTCCTTTCTTTTGCTGGAGTTTCTCCAGGAGCTCCTTGTCCATCAGTGCAGGACATCCAATGTCTCCCCTGCCTGTTCTTCCTGAAGCACTTGTATCCTTCCTTTCTAACACTCCAGTAACAGCAGCCATCCCAGCACTTTTCTGTGATACCAATAAAATCACAGACTTACAGGGGTGTGCACATTTCTGACTCCTCTTATTTATTCCCCATCTGTCATGGGTTCAGCAGCAGCAGTAATCTTTCTCCTTTAAGTAGTAGCTGGTGCAGCACTGTGTTTTTGGTTTTCAGCTTGGGAGCAGTGCTGATAACACCAGTGTTTATAGTTATGGCTTAGA
>JASSUY010035405.1:0-17247 GCA_032466535.1 Forpus xanthops
TAATTAATTTATTCACTAAGTAATATAAGCAAGTTCAGTAAGTAACAGCTTAATCATCTACTAAACCCACTCTTATAACTGGGGGGAAAAGCAATGTTTTTAAGCACATTACTCTTTCCTGAGCCTCACACCTCCTTTGACTAATATGGTAACAACACTTACTAGTAAAATAAAGTATGCATATTCAAGAATAATGTTACCGGCAAAAATCAGGCTACCTTTTTATTATCATCCAGCACAGTGTTCATGTTCTCTATCCAAACTGCATCCACTGGGCCATCAAAAATAATCCACTTCCGATGACCTGTGGTAGAAGATGCTTGCTCCCTGAAGGTATTTGCAAGAACTCCATCGCCCCACTCATGGCTTACAGGATCAAAACTGCCATACAACTGTCCCATAGTAATTGCTTTGGGATTAATAACTTCGTATTCAACAGCAAATTCATCCATGGATTTTGCTGTGTAAAAAGACAAATAGATGAGCTTGAATATTTGTCAGGTTAGTTTCATTCAACAACTAAGTATAGAATAAGAAACCTGAGGATTCTACTTTAGCTGCCCAAGGCAAAAAAAAAACCCAGACATTTGGCAGCTAGGCAGCTGCAAGTAAGAAATTCTGTTACTTGTACAAGGAATTTACAAAGTCATACGTGCAAAAGCACATGAAAAAACAAAAAAGCAGAGAAGAATAGATTTTATATATTTAGGGGAGCTACTTACGATCTCCCTAAAAGGGCTAGGATTTTTTTCCAAGACTTATGCACAAATACAATGCTTAAAAAAATCATAGAAAGTTAAACACACCAATATGTGCAGAAATACTAATGTATTTCTGCAAATAATATGCATGCATTATGCATTTAAATGCATAAAAATGCATTTATTTATGTAAATGCAGAAAAAAATTATTTCAGACAAATATATCAGACAAAAATGGCTCAATGATTAGAAATTTTCCAGTTGAGATAGCAGAATATAGGCCAATTAACAACCTGGACATACCTCTGCAAAGTAAAAACATTAGTCATAGAATCAACTTGATTTAGGGATAAGTTTGTCTCTGAACAATGTTACCTGTAGACAAATCACCAAGGGCTCCAGCTAGCACTTTGTATGCGGAGGTCTTGCCGCTCATAGCATCTCCAACAATCATAAAACCATGGCGCACCAGCATCATTTCATATATCTGTATCAGTGGCAAGGAAAATCAGTGATTAACAATGAAGACAACAGAAAGGGATTGAAACTACGGTTCTGAGGATCTGTCATATGGTTGGTGCCACAGAGGCTGACTTTGGATTGCAAGAGTCACCTCATAAGATCTTCCCAGAATTTAAGTCAAACACCTTCAAGTAGAAATAAACCTGTAAGAAGAACTCCTACAATGACTTTTTTTAAATCTCAGGTTAAGGCTGATATTTTCTGGTTTATCTTAAGCTGCTAACCAGTTAATACTACCCTTATTTAAATGAAAGATAAAGCATGCTTTACAAAGCAGCATAAGAAAAGTCTGAACATAAGCCATAAAGTGTGAACTGCTGCTGGAGAGGTCCTTCATAATCCTACCCCAGGCTTTTGCCCCAGCCATCACACTGTCACTAGGCTGCACAAATCACATCAAAAACCAACAAAAACCCAACAACCTCTCCCCCAACAACATTAAGCATTCTTTGAAAGGTCACCAACACTAGTAAATGGGAAACAACAGAGCTGGAGGTGAAGCATAACAAAGAGTGACAAATATCACCCCTTTCAAGACCTCTCAAGGAGACTGTGAGCAGAACTGGGAACAGGGCTTGACTCCCAGTCCAGAGTTCTGTTCACTAAACTACACTGCAACAGATTAAGTTTAGTTTTCAATCCTGAACCATAAGACCTACAATGTGGTTGCACATGTCAGCTTCTTCACAGGCTGGCTGAATTAAAAGATCACTATGAGCAAAGCAGGTTTTTAATCCATGATGTTTTACTCAGTAAAATAAGCTGCCTCTGATATTCTATTAGTTGATTATGGAAACTATTAGCTTTTTGCTCATGACACAGACAGTGAATGAAGAATGTTTCTGCTCTCATACTTTTCTTCTCCAGAATTATGTGAAAATAAACCTGTATTATTTTTCCAATGAACCATGGAATTGGTTGAAGATCCATTTTTATTATATTTTCAGTTACTGCCTTGATAAACAGGTCATAGTCTGGTGCAGGAAGAACCACTCCAGGAAACAGGTCAGATATGATGCCCTATTAAGGAAAGGCAGAATAGAACACTATTTAAACACAGATTACAAAAAGTGAAAATTCCAAAAGCACAAAAATCTACACATAAAACTATTCATAAATATAACAGGAATTTAAGTGGAAATGACCTCAGCTGTACAAGCTTAAATTCTAAGCAAACTGTACTCATGGAAGTATTCTGTACACATGAGATAGAAATAAGTGCCTGCACTTTCCATACACACACGGGTATTGTAAAAGGAAGCTCAACTTTCTGCGGATTTACCCCAAGTAGTATTACAGCAAAGGACGTGAAAGTGGTGGAAAAAATCTCAGTGATTATATAAAAGGGCTTGCGTTCTGAAATTTCAGAGCAATGCCTCTGTGTGTTCATGTAGACCTTTACTAACTGATTGCTTTGCAGTTTAACATAGTCTTTATTTTCTGTTAAAGCAGAATGCAAACAGAAATGTCATCATTTTCAGTCTGACTTCAAATTTCTAATTGAACTTAATTTAGTTGTCTACATATCTTTTGCAGCACAAAGCCAGAACACAAACTTCAAATAATGGTTTCCACAAATGAAATAACACAAAGTGACTTCTAGCAAGATATCTTATGAAACAATTTTATAGAATAACTTAAAAAGGTCCCATTGAAACTTTTGTTTTTCAAAATAACAGAACTAAAGAGTGCATCCAGACCAGTGGAGTGAAATAACTCTATACTAATATGGCAGCATCTAGACCAAACTGTTTTAAATTAAGAAAATGACCTGTTTCTGTAGGTTCTTTTAATGGACCTCATCATCACAAAGCTTAAAACACACCAGCCTGATAGCTTACCTGAAACAATGGTACATCCTGTGCCAAGAATTTGGCTAAGTTAACATCCATCAAAGCCCGAAGTAACAATACGCTTTCATTTTCATTTGGGTACTTCAATTTTAAGTTCCCTGCTGCTGTCAGGACAGATTTAACAGCACGCATTCCATAATCATAGTGATGCTGAGATGACAGCTGCTCGGAGCACAGACGGTAAGTAGCAACAATTTTCTGGGCAAGACTGTGGATATTAAAATACCACAGGTAGAGTGAAAATATCTCGCCATGGAAGGAAAATAATTAAAGTACTTATATACACAAGTATTTGCAGTGATTATCAGACGTATCAGCTATTAAGATGGCCCAAAACGCCTAAGAAGTGAAACTGTAGGTTATGCCATGGCAGGCAATTTGTGTGCCATTTAGGAATTCTGGTTGATACTACGATACATTTTCCAAATGATCCTATGTAGAGGTGCCTATCCATCAGCTTGAGGCAGTAAATGAGAAGTGATGATCAAGCAGGAGATTAAAAAATACTTTCTGGAAAAACAGAACATGGACAGCCTTCCAGAATTATATGCCTCAAACACACTTAAATGCCTTACAGAGGAATGAGGTACATCAGACTTAACTGAGGTGGAAAATTCAGCATGCCTTACCTCCGAGAGTCCAGAAATCCCATTGAATAAAGTGAAATTTCTCCAATCAAAGCATAATCTGGAACCATCATGGCAGCCGTTCGGAACAGCGCCTGTAAAAAAAGCATGATATAAGCTTAGACTATGGGATATGCTCATAACTTGTGTCTGTTTTTTAATAGTATCTCTCTGTAAATTCATGAACTAGAATTCAGGAATCATCTGAAAACTATGAAATTGCATTGAATGCTATTCTAGCCTATTCTACCCTAGTCTAGCCTATTCTAGTCTTGACAGGTTCAAGGGGACCGTGCTAAGGACTGCAGGAACATGTGTTTTGAAAGTCACAATCCTCAAGACCTATTAATAGAGGAAAAGGGAGGTGTCATTCATCTCATTTTCATAACAGACAAACTGGCATATGGTGTGGCTAACGTCTTGTCAAAGGTCATGCAAAAAGTTGTGGAAAGGCTAGGAAAAGAGCTGGAACCGTATCAGTCTCCCCGCAGTGTCTCAGCAATTTGCAAAGTTTTAATAATTTTAAATTGGGATTTGGACCACCAAGCCATTTTAAAACAGGAAAATTTCTACTTAGAGAAAGCACAGTTAAAGCTGTGAACTGGTACCAATATTATTAGACTAAGGCCTTTCACCTGTGCATTTTGTGCGATTCTAAACACTTACTAAAGCTTAGCAAATAGCACAGCAGAATGCACTTGAAAGGATTATCAGTTGTGTTGGTTTCAGCTGTGTCCTCTCCTAGTTTCTTGTGCACTCCCAGCCTACTCATTGGTGGGTGGTATGAGAAGCAGAAAAGGCTTTGACTCTATGTAAGCACTGTTGAGGAATAATGAAAACATCCCTTAATTACCAAGACTGTTCCCAGCACAAATATAAACCATAGCCCTATGCTAGCTACTATGAAGAAAATTAACCATCCCATCTAAAACCAGCACATCAGTGTGTTTTTTGAATGATGCATCCCTTTTCTTATTACAATAAACCAGAAGTTGCAAATTTTGTATAATTTCTACAAGAAATCAGGATTCCAGATTTACCTTCAGATTATCAGGCAGCTCTGCCCGTCCAGCATACCCAGGATTCATCGTGATAAACACAGCACATGTTGGATTAAGAGAGATCTCTGTCCCTTCAAAGATGAATGTTTTGAGTTTGCGAATAATAGCTTGCTGGATGCTAAGTATTTGTTGCGCGACTACAGATAATACTTCAACCTAATACAGAAAGAATAGATGGGAAAACATAAGACACTTGGAGACAATATTTTTGTTTATGTATATTGATGGCTGTAATTGCATTCCTTCTGGTGAAAATAACTCTGTGTCTTCTAACTAAGCCTAAATACTAGCTGCCTACTGAAGTGACTCTCTGAAAGTTAGCGTCACCAGTCCCTACTCTACCAATTTAGACAGATCAACAGAGGCTTCTAAAAGGCCCCACAGGGAAATACTATGTGTCTGAATATAGACATTTAAGTAAGGTGGACAGGCCCTCTGGAGGCCTCCAAAAGCACTTTCCTTTCACGTCATATGACAAAGAATTTAGGCACTGCAGAAAGACTGAATCAGTGCCCCAAAAGTAAGGGTAAAGAGTGGGTAAGGCAGCCTAGTGCAGATCCTCAGCTCTTTGAAGTATCAAGGTAATAGTATACTGGAAAATGAGAATGCTAATACCTGAAATCATTTAAAAAAAAATTACAGCAGAAAAATGGAGAAATTAAAGTGTTAATGATACTAAAACTTACAAACTAGATCTTAATGGAATTTCCACATGTACTAGCACTTACTTAAATCTAACTCCATCAGAATAACAGTAAAACATATTCAAAGAACAAATCAAAACAAACAAAAACCAAAACAAAACAAAACAAAAATCAACCCCCTCAAAAAAAAAAAAAAAAAACAGAGTAAGATTAATGAGAGGATTGGATGTATCTGGTTACACAGCTGGTTAACCAGGTCACTCAGTGATCACAGGAATCCCTCCACTGGGATTTGCCTGTCTATGCTGAACCTAAATAAATGCATCCCCACAATCATGGTTTAGTTTTTCAAGAAGAGAAAGACAGTTTTTTCTGTACAAATGAGTGTCACATACAAAAGAGGTAATTCACAGAAACATTTTTTACAGCTAAAATAACCCAGAACACAAGACTTCAGCAATACAGCACAGGTAAGCATGTGCTTCTACAGCACGTGACTGAACACCTACTTCTGTGCCAACGATTACTGAAACAAAGTGGCTACACCACAATTAAAAGGTAGAAAATTAGCAATAATGCCATCATTTCTAAATCTGAAACTTCTTGCATCTTAAATTAAAGCCTTATAATTTTATTTGGCTGTGTTAAAACATTACCTCAATTCTATTGAACTCATCAAAGCAGGCCCATGCACCAGACTGCGCAAGCCCCTTAAAGAACTTGCCCATTGCCTTGTAATCAAGACCATCAGAGCAATTGAAGACCACACACTACAATAAAAAAAAATACACAGAGAACATCTCTCAGTATTAACATAAAGTCCACTACAAAATTCTTAGCATCTAAAATGGGAAGGGGTTATTATTGCTAATTTTAGATTACAACACTAGGATGCTATATAGACATGATCCTAAATATGTGCTTCTTACCAAATATTTCTGTGAATAATAAACAAATCATAGAATCATTTAGGTTGGAAACAAACTTAAAAGCTCACCAAGCTGAACCATAAACTACCAGGTTCGGAACAAGCAGTACTTGCTTAAGGACAGCATTTTAAGAAATACCTATACATCCAAACATAAACAACACAAGAAGTTCATATTTTGGTACCTGCTTAGCTAGTGCTTTTGCTAGATCTTTTGTTGTTTCTGTTTTGCCAGTCCCAGCAGGTCCTTCTGGGGCACCACCAAGACTTAATTTCAAGGCACCCATTAATGTCCTACATAAATAAGAACACAGGCATTAGAAATAGTAATCTTTAATGATAGACTGTTTCTGAAGGGATGGATAAGTATTTTCCTATACAGGTTCCCCTGGAAATTATTTACTTGCTCCCTACTGACTTTGCAGCTCGCCCTAAAAAGAACAGTATTTTCTTGTAACTGATTCCCAGTTGTGGAAGCTCACATTCACCTGCTTGGCCTACAAGGAATGTCAAGGTTTTGTATTACCTGCATCCACCTTGGCTGAGGATAAACCTCAATTACACAGCCAAACACATAGCACCGTAAGCAAAAAGGCAGAGTTCTCAAAACCACACATTTGCAACAAGCAGCACTCTCAAGAAAAGAACTTGAGGCTGGCTTTATAAATGAAACCAATCTCTAGAAATGGCAGAGAAAGCATAAATGTTGCTTCAGAAACCTGGGAATCACTGAGCTCTCCAAGTGATTTTCATACTAAAATGAGATCCCTATTAACACCAAAGAGATTATTTTGCAAAAGCCTCATTCAAAGGCTTTGCCAGCAAAAGCAGCTATTAAATTGTGTTCAATGGAGTCTACTTGTTCATTGCTTGCACTGAAACTACACCTAGCATAACTAACTGCACAATCTTAGTTTAGATTGTGCTCATCTTAATGACAACAGCCCCAGTTTATAGCTAATGCACCAGCCACGAGGCTCTTCAGCACCACTGTGAATGCCAAAAGACCAAGCATTTCGCAGCATAGGCACGAACATTGGCATTTTATTACAAGTGCCTTGTACACAATGGTGAGTTCACAGTTCAGAGCTCCAGTAAAATCTTTCCATATTCAGCATATATTTACCTGGCAAGTTCTTTAAACTTCAGATTGTCACAGATCTAAAATTACCTGCTTCTCCAGGGCTCACAAGAAGTGAAATACCAAATGCCCTCAAATACTTCAGCCTTGGAAGATGAAGCATTTACATTTCAACCTCTCGCAAGTGGATAACAGGAAGCTAACTACATTCACACATCTGTGAAGGGCTCTCTAATTACCTCATTTCCTTTACAGACAGGCATACCCTAGCTGTATGTCTTATTTCAAATAAAATAATTGACCAGTGCTAGTGTCAAATTCTTTGCAGTTCCAGTATGATGATCTGACAACTCTTTTCAGAAGCATAATCTTGGACACAACAGACTCTCACTACTTAAACAACGACATGGGGTAGAAACCTATACATTGTCAATATTTTACCATATTTGGGCAGAGAAGATATATAAGTTTTGCCTCCAAAACCTACAGAGAAATCTTAGCTGCTGGGGTGCCTACAGTTATTAACTATAACAAATGAAAGCAAATACAGATCAGCCCACAAAATGAAAACATTATTCACAGACAACATGACTTTACCTATAACATCGATCTGTTAAGGGGGTTATAACCAGACGTTGACAATTGCCCAGATACTCATAACCATATCTGGCTTCTGTTGTAATCATTCTCACTATTACATCCTTCTCTTCCCAGTAGTATCTCATCTGAGAAATCCACTGGAAGTCATTCAGATCTGTGATTTTGTCTTCAACCAATTTCGCAACCACATCACGAGCTGCAGAGCAAGAGATATTACTTCAAAAACCACAAACACTTCTACTATGTCAGTTTACTTAAAATAACATAAAAGTAAACTAATATTTGCTTAAACCTATGCAAGAGTAAATCAACATTCAAGTAGTAGGCTGGCTTTCATGTTAGGAAAGAATCTGCATCTGTTCAGTGCTTAATTTGTCCGATTCCAGTACCTGTTCTAAGCAGACAGGAGATAGTTGTGCAGGACAGACCAACCTGCATTTGCCTAAGAACTGTGTAAAGGTTGTTTCAAGTTAGAGAAAACACTTTCGCTGCCTCTTTCAAGTAGCTCACTCAACTAATGATAGCAGCACTGCCCAGACGTAACAGAAGGACCAGCAACTGCACATTTACCATGCACATCAATAACAGTCAGAGCTCCAAGTGTCAATCGGGCTCCACTGGACAGCTGTCCTCTCACTAATTCAACAATGTCCCCAATTTGTTGGTTGCTCTTCTCCAAGAAATCCTGTCACAGAAACAGAGCACAGGCATTAAGGTAATGCTGTAGCTAGCAGTTCCCAAGCTCCTGGAGAAATAGGCAGACAGGAAGTTCATGAAGCTCAACAAAAAGGAAAAATCTTCTCTCTGGAAAGGAATAACCTCATCTGCCAGTACATGCTGGTGGCCAAGCAGCTGGAGATCAGCAATGCAGAACAGGACTTGGATGCTGGTGGACACCAAGGTGAACATAAGCCATCAACATGCCCTAGAGGTTAAGAAAAGCAACAGCATTCTTGGTTGCATTAGGAACAACACTACCAGCAGGTCAAAGGAGGTGATGATCCCTTCCCTCTAGTTAGCATTGCTGACATGACATCTGGAGTGCTCTTCCAGTTTTCAGATCTCTCATAGAAGAAGGGTTTGGGCATACGAGAGCAAGTCCAATAGCAATCTGGTTTAGTCTGCCGTGCCCTAAACAATGTTTGGACTACATGATGTCAACAGAATCCTTATATCCTGTGAATCTCTCATTTTTCTTAAGCTATGGATTGTTCAGGATACTTTCTTTGAAAGTAATACATATTTTCAGTTCTGACTGGGTATGTGGAATAAGATCTTCAAGCGGTATTAAATAACAAAGGGAATCAGACATAAACCTACTGAATTAATCAGAAATTATTTCTATTACTTCAGCATGCATTTGATTAGCCTCAATGAAGTGATATTTAAAACCATTGTGATGACAGAGGCACAACAAATACATAAGAGACTTAGCTGCTGCACCTTTATCACCCGGGGAACCTAGCAATAACCAGACAAGTAACTGGGTCATTCTGTCAGGAGAAATATCTGCCTGCATATTTCCATGAAACTTCACATGTAAAGAAAGAAGTTAGAAACACAAATACATGGTTTTTCACAACAGTCTATCCCTTTTTGTTTGTTACTTTAATTTATACCAGTATTAGTTGTAAATAAAGTAATACTATTCCCTTTAGTGGGACATCTTATACACACCAAAGTAAATGAGAACAAGCCCCCACTAAGACACAAGAAAAAATGAAACACAAAATTAAGCACACTGTATCAGTAAATTGCAATACAGTGTGAGTGAGGATCTTCTTTCCTAGAAGGTGTTTTTTGTTAATTAATCAGATTTTAGTGCTTAGAAATATAAAGGTAGAAGAAAATCTTACTGGTAAAGTTCCTTTCCTTATAGCCTCAGACACTTCTTCTGTCCAGAAAATGGATGAAACACAAATAACGACCTGCCCAGGCCACTGAAGTACCCACATTTTTCGAGGAACCTTAAACAAAAAGATCCATGCCAGACACAGGAAGTTGTATAAACACAATAGACTATAGGCATTGATAACAATTACTTGCCCTAATGTCTCATGCTGTAAATAAATGAGAACCAACATGGAAAGCTTTAACACTTTTTTCTTCAAGAAGTTCAGAGTTAAACCATCAAACTGGTACTCCTGAACAAGACAGATACTTTGCTTCAAATGAGTTTCCTTGGCTAAGAATTTCAGCAACCTGTTCACACACAGTTGCTTGTGAGATCTATTTCATTCTGTAATTCAGGACAATTACCTTGATATATCCTTCTATGCCATTTTCAATGACTTGTCTTACACTGGCCAGCATCATTTCCTCTACTTGCAAAAGCCATTTTTCTACCATGCCCTTCAAAAAAGAAAAGCAGTTAAGAGTCAATGCACATTTCCTGATTATATTCCTCTTGAAAGGCAAATTCTTTGAAATGTGCTTAAATGTGCTTTCTACTGATCTGGGTGTGATATATAGGAGGAATAAAGGTTGAAATTTCCCAAATTCTGAAGGCAGTACTGCAGTTTAACACTGTCTGAAGGCAGGCATATCAAGTTAACTAAAGATAATCCAGTTCAGGAAATAACTGGATATGTTTCATACAAGCATAGACAAAAATGCAGACTACAGATTGCATGGTCGGTCAAGCTTGGTCATTTTAACACAGGGCATTTTTCTTCCAGGTTTTACTCCTGGAGGATTAAGAGAAAAAGGGTATCTGTTAACTCGTAACATGCCCCACTTCTCATCTCTTTTTGGTTACCATACGGCAATTCAGCTCTATACCTTCACATTGAGTATAGCAGAAAAAAAATTGAACTGAGATACTTTTCAAAACTTACAATGCTACTATTTCAACTCGGATCCCTTTTGAACTAATGCTCTGACTCTTCACTGCCCCCATCATTTTCCTCATATTTCTCTGCTTCAGCCATGCCATGCAATGTTAGATACATACGTATATAGACAGCTTGGATTATATATGTGTGTGAATATACACCTTTATCTATCTATCTACACCAAAAAGTAGCAGGCGCATAAAGCAGCAGAAAAGTGTCCAGAGGAATTTACCGCAAACTTGGTATGTCTTCTCCTTTTTCTAGGAAATCCTTTTTGTTCTAGAATACCAGTCTACAGTCTCACTTTCTAAACACTTTTCATGACCTGATCTTAAGTCTTTTAAACTTCATTCCCCAAAAACATATACTTTAGGCAAAGTATTAATTTAATATCATAGAGTAAAAGATGTATATTTTCTTTAAATTACTTTTGCGTTCGCTGGATAGATTTTATCTATGAAAGGAACAATTTCTTTCTCTGCACTGATCATGCCTACGATCTCCAGCTTGTCTATGAATTCCAGTTCAGCAATTCCTTCAAAACACTTCTTTAAATGTGGTTGCACTCGAAGGGGATCCTTTGTTTCAGACAGTATTTCAAGCAGCTCATCATTAGACAGGAAAAAGAATCTGTTAGGAAAGTACAATTAATGATCATGCACTTTCAAGTAATCAAACTTGTCATTAATTAACACAAGATAGACGGAATTGGTTTTATGTTGCTTAAGACACTAGTATAAGAGAGAGGAAACTATAATCTCAAATCCTTTGCCTTAAGCAATTTTGAACATTATAAAACTCATCATATGTTTTTTCAGAATTTCAATATAACCATCATATTATGCAGAGGAAGAAAAAGGGGTTCTCAAACTCATAAAGGAAAAACCATACATGTCTATGCAGCCAGTAAGTACCTTGTAAAAACATAGAATTCTATTCCTCATAATCATATATAATTCCTACGCAACACACACCTCTGCACAACTAGGGAGGATAAGGCAGAGAAGTAATTGCAAATCAGCCATGGGAAAGTAGCAAGTTCCTTCAAAAATGTCCTGTAAGTGATAATGTCTTTCTAATCATACATTTACACTGTACTTGACAGATTTTGCCTCCCCACCTCTGCCTATTTGCCTATTGCATTGCAAATTCAACTGGAGGTGAGGTAAACTAATTATATCTGAGGAAAAGAACAGGTTTTCATTTTTTGTTGCATGGGACTGTCCCCCACATATTTATATAATCAGACTTTTCAGTTCAATAGAGATGGTTTGAAAGCACTTTTGGCTTTTTCTCTCTAACTTAGGCCTGCTTAATTAATTTACCTTGGGAAAAATAATCTTTTCTTCTCCAAGTAAGTATTCAACCCCTTTTGAATATCTTCTAAGAGGGCATTTGTTTCCTGAAGTCTCTCTAACATCATGGGTTGTTCAGTTGCTACAAGTACCTCTGCGCTCTTCACCTTTGTAAAAGCAAATACACAGTAGAAACTGCTTGCAATAGGTTTGTACATTAAAATTATTACCAGCAATCACCTATGTTGCAGGAGGTTAAAAAGCTATATACTCTTCTTTGCAGTGTGCCTTCACATTATTAAATAAGTATGCATTATTTGACAGTTTTGCTTTGCAGACTGTCATTTTTACCAATTTGAACCTTACAGATAAAAACAACAAGGAAATATTCACAGGAGTCAAAATCTTTGTTACTTGCTCTTGTTTATTGAGCTTGTTACATTTTTCTATGTTCATAAATAAGTTCTGTCAAACAGAGCCACACAGTACATGGCAATTATTCTCTGTTCTTGCCATCTAGGTCACATTTTTAATTTCTGATAACGTTCCTCTGAACTTGAAAGAATACCCCTATTTCTGCATGGACTTCATCATTGACGGAGTCTGAGCTGTTAGACAGGTCTCAACTTCTATTTAGTTCTATTATTTCAACACTTTTATCACACAATTACACACTCCAAATGTTTTTTGACAAATATCTCAGCTCACACTACCAAGTAGTGTCCTCCTACCCAACTTCTTATTTAGGGAACTTAACAGGATACCCAGTTGCACTTGCAATCCCCATTATCTTATCCTGACACACTGCCGTCTCAATACATATTCACCAAGGTTTCAAATAATCATACCTCCACATATTAGAGAAAAATAATATGCCAAAATTAAAACATTTATTGCAGTAATAATTTAAGCAAAATATGCACTTTATTTTGCTTAAAAGTCAAATGAAAAATCTAACTGTATCCAAAGAAGAAAGCTTGAAGCAATAATGATATAATCATACACTTTAACTGCAAGATTAGCTATTGGTGGGCTTTAGTAAGGGTTTTCTCCTCTGTATTACACTTTCTTGTGACTTAAATACAAGTATCTGACTCCAGAAAAGCCTGTATATCTTCATGATAGAAATAATGTTACAAGATGTGCATGAAAATACATGCTTGATTAAAGGCAAGCACTTACCACTTGTGCCATTATGTGCTTCCAATATGAATCCACAATACGAAACTTTCTGCCCTCTTCAGGCATTTGAGCTATAATGTCTTCTGAACTAAAAATTGGTTCCAAATACAACCATGTGGCCTGACATTTTAACCAGCTATCTACAATATCTTGTATTAAACACAGTTTAGCTTCCCAAGCCTGTAATGAAAACATAAATATTTAAGAAAAATTCTATCAAGAAATAATCTACACTGAGGAATCAAAAAGCATGAGTTGCTGGGCTTCAAAGGAAACAAACTAACAAAAAAAAGAACAATTTTAAAGGAGAGAGAAACTTTATTAAGAAATCCCCTGAATATTTTTTACAAACAACAGATTAATTCTTTTGCTAGCACTTTTTACAGTAATTTGTGAGAGAACTGCTTAAAAAGTACAGAGATGAGCAGCATGCCAATCCAGAATCTCTCATTTTAATTCTGTGTACTTTCTATCTTACCAGCAATGAAAGGATAAAAGCTTTATAAGGTATTAAGCAAACTGAGCAAATGTCAGTTTGCAGATCCCATAGAGCAGGTTCAATCTTTGGACCCCTAAAAAAGCTATTTCATGCAACTCTAGCAGAATAAATCTCTTTTAAAAATAGAGAAAGATTATTTCTGAATAAAAATTTCAGACAGCATTGCTTTTGTGACTTTGACAGTCAACAGTGTAAGAGACATGCAAGGGAATATATCGCAGGAAGAAAACAGAGTCAGCCTGTATTGTTCATTATTCTGCAAGAGGTACATGGAGACTGTTAAGATAGCTCTATCTTAACCATTCCCTTTCATTTCACCAGCTCTACTGGAAAGCAGAACTCAGCTTTACCTACAATTTAGCTAAAATCCACAGGAAATAATAGAATTTAGGTCTTAGCATTGCTTACAAATCACCACTATTAGGCCAGAAAAAGTGGCATTAAATACTGATGGGAAAGAAGTCTGCTTTCTGCATAGCCTTCCTATTAGAAATTCATTATCTTTAACAAAGACCACATGTTTACAAAATAGCAGGATAGATAAAAAGACTTTGAAACTTCTATGGATCAATACCAGGGGATTAGAAATAAATTATCTCTCATAACTGACAGTCCTATGTCTTTTTACACAATGCAGCAGGATTTGTTTAAATCAACTGACCCATTCCCCAAACACTCAGCAAAAACCTGATGTTTATAACACCTAGATTAGCAAATCTCTTTAGCTGTAAAGCAAGTTTTACATACCTTTGTCTGGAAAGCATTAAAATTCAAAGCTCTTTAAGAAAAATATGAATGTGTGTGCTTAGAAACAGCTTAAAACTATGTAACTCCTTATCATGCCAAAATATCTTAAAGTACTTCCGGAAAGCATATTATGAGACTTGCAAGCTCAAACCAGCTTTTCCTTACCCGGCATTCAGCTTCTATTGGCTTGATGAAGGGAGAGCCACACATTGTCTGAACTCTAACAATGTGATCATCCAGCAAAAGTTGGATGTCATCAACTGCTGTCAGGATGTTGGTGTCCTATAAATACATCACATTTTGACAAGGCAAATAGTAGTTACTTTTTTTCATCACTCCTCAATCTCACACTCATTCAGCTTCCTGTTTCCCCCTTCTCTATGATGTTTGAATCTAGGAAAGTAGCGAGGCATTGAGAAAGCCTACAACATGTTTGAAGATACGAAATATATGTACTATAAATCTCTGTCTCAAAGGTCAAGAGAGAAACTGTTTTGTGAATGGGAAGCTAGCCAAGGATGCTGGTGACTTCTGACTCAGTCTTTGGCACTGTGGTTCCTGTTTCTTCCAGCAAGTTAAAATTTCATTCCCTTACGACACTGGAGAGGCTCGCAGGCTTACAGATTTGTTAGGACGAATATGTTGAGATCACAAGTTATCCAGATACTTCGGTCCAAATATAAGGATATATAGCAATATATGTATTTGCCCAGGCTCTGGGATATGATACCACTTTCCATCATACCACAATGAATCAGTCTGTAATACTCCCTCTATTATTTCTCAATTGGCATTCAGAATCAAAGTAATCCTTTTTGACAACATATACATACAGATTTGGTGTTTACTCACAGTATCCCTGTACTTTGTCAGACTGAACTGCATATTAGCCCATTCTTGTTTCATTTTCTCTATTGCTTTCGCTAAGGAATATTCCTTACTTGCAGCTGCTCCAATAGGTTCCAGCCTAAATTGAAATGAAACACATCTTTGAAATGTTTTACAATACAGCTGAAGAGCTAAAAGAAGCAGTTGTAGGCAGAGTTTCGTATCAGACTACTTTTCATATGATTTTGTTAATAATATCATAGACTATTATTTAAAGGAATATTTTCACACTTTTAGGTTCACCAAGTTAGAGATATTAATATTAATTTGAAGATAAATACAGACAGAAATTTCTGAATGTGCAAAATAAGTGGTTTAGGAATAAGACTCTGGGTTTTTGCACCTCTGCTCTACACAACAACTGAAAGTTCTATCCATAGCTTGATAAAAATAGCATTGAGTTTACAGCATGTACATACAGCACACAAAGAACCCCAAACAAACTAATATCTGGTATATGACATATGAAATATAATGACTGTAAAAAAAGTGAGAACTCTGAATTCTAGAAGTCAGCTTCTTACTTGTCAATATATTTTGAGAGTCCAAAATCCAATATATTTTTAAGAGTAGTAGTTTCATCAGGTTTGATCTCACATCCTACAATTTCACTAATCTGAAAATAAAGTAAAAAATAAACTTTATTATCAGGATGCATGTTTCTAGCAGACTTCTCAAACAACAGAAAATAAATGCTAGGAAGTATTAATACATGTCCCTAATTTGCTTTTCCACCATAAATTATTAAGCAATGAAGATCCTGCCTGTACCATTGCAGATTTTAAAACTGGATCTATCATGTGACAGAATAAAGGATCTACCCATTGTGAAATACAGAAGTATTACTGTATTTCACAGAATGGAATATATGGAACAGTACATTGACAGTTTCTGTGGCAGAACACTTCCATGATTACAGCAGAGTTTAAAGTACCTGCTTCCAGTGTCTCTCCTTCATTCCACGATTGCAGGCAACTGACAGGACAGGAAGATGCGTTTTAAATATATCAAGCTTAAATTTCACAGTTTTTGCTAAGCGCCCAGGCTGAGGCAGATCTGAGAAACTCTTAGTGAGATTGTACATAGTCCTCCACATATTTTCAATTTCTTCAGTAATTTCCTCAGCATTCAACATCTGGATTGATCCTGAATATAACAGTATAAAAATGCACAGCAGGCACATCAGCCCAAGAAGATTTCCAGGATGGTTTATCTACTGGTATTTATAATCATTCTCCTTTAACTGGAAATCAATCATGTTACAAAAAATTATTTTAATGCAAAATCCAAGTCAACAATTGTTTCACACTGCTTAACAGCATTTATTTATTGAAAATTATTTTCCCACAACTAAGAACCTTTCAGCTTCTATTTTACTTAACTAACAGAAAATTACACATTTCATCAATGAACACCAGAGCCTCACCATTCATCCACTCCTCAGATTTGGTATGGAAACTATATGCTGTTGTCCAAAGTTGCTCAAAGGGTTGTTTGTTTGCAATTATGATTTGCAATAGAGGAAACTGACTCTTGGTCATCTGGAGTAACTCCTCTTCTTTATTAATAGCCTTTAAGAGAGGAAAAAAAAATTAATAACCTTATTTCCATCCAAAATTCCTACTGTTTTTTTAAATTTTAAATAGGAAATACTGAATTTTATTTTTTTTTTTAATTGTGTCATGGGTTCAGCAGCAGCAGTCATTTTTCTTTAAGTAGTAGCTGGTGTAGCACTGTGTTTTGGATTTTCGCTTGGGAACAGTGCTGATAGCACCAGTGTTTATAG
>JASSUY010035407.1:0-11012 GCA_032466535.1 Forpus xanthops
TGTACCCCTTTAGGCACTGGAGCTGCTCTAAGGTCTCCCCTTCAGGAGCCTTCTCTTCTCCAGGCTGCCCCAGCCCAAAACTAAGCCTGGCTCCATGGCAGAGCTGCTCCAGCCCTCACAGCATCCTCATCAGGCTCAGCATATAAACCTGGAGGAAGAAGGAAGGGAAGTGAGACATTGGGAGCAATGATGTTTGTCTTCCCAAGCCAGATTCATGTCTGCTTGAGCCCTGCTTTCCTGTAGGTGGCTGAATACCTGCCTGGCCCTGGGAAGATGGGAATGAATTCCCTGTTTTTCTTTGCTTACCTGTGTGGCTTTTGCTTTTCTATTAAACTGTCTTATCTCATTCACAGATTTCACTGCTTTTACCCTTCTGATTCTCTCCACATCCCACTGAATGGAATGAGTGAGGGAATGGGTGCCTGAGCAGGGCTTAGCTGCTGGCTGGGGTTGAACCACAGCAGGAAACCTCAGAGGGATGACTGCAGCCTTTCACAAAGACCCCTTGTTTCTTAATTTCACATTTACCACAGCAGTGGTGTTGCTTATAGAAAGGAGGGGGGAAAAGGGAATATCCCTAATCTTACACAGCAGATTGTCCTGTAAGTTTGCTCACAAACAGCATCATGCACAGATGCCCAAGTTCAATCACATCCCTTGCATTCATGCTGCAATTGCAGGTAGTAGGCAGGCTGCACTGTCCCTAAGATGTCTTGCTTGTGATGGATGCAGAAGCAACCCACAGCATGTCCTGACCAGCTCACTCCCTGTTCTTGCTGCTGGCCTTGGGACTCCACTTCCATTTTCCACTTGGAAAACTCCTATCACAAAAAGGTTTTTCATAGGCAACACTCAGGGTACAGCCTGAATTCTTGCTTTCCCCATTACTCCTCCAGCAGAGGAGAGTTCCCTGTGGATAAGCATCCAAAGCAACCAGCGTGTCTTAGCTTTGTGGTCAGCTATAGGCCTGTTATTATGCTTTTGCTGTGGTAGTTTCCATTAACTTGGGCTGGAGTTCCTATAAAGAGAACTAAACCCACTTTTCCCCCTTCCCCTCCTCTGTGGTCTTTCAGAACACTGTTGAAAGGAACTGACTTGCAAGGGAAGATTAAAAGAAGGCAGTTTGGGAAGGCAACCTCCTGCTGCCAGCAGGAAGGGAGATAAAACCCAGGGAATATGAAAGGTTGTCAGCTCCAAGGTGGGAGGAGGAGTGTTTGATGGAGAGCAAGGGGCAAGCAGGTAGGACTGCAAAGGAAGGAAGCAAAGGAAGGTGTAGCATCAGCAGAATCCACCCTGTGCTCTTATGCTTTGCCAGGTTTTCCCTCGAGGAGATATTCCCCTGGAGATAACTTAAAATAGACTTTACAAAAGGATATATGGCAGGCAACGACCATGAGTTACATAAGGGAGGTTAATATGAGTCAGACCAGCTGGGACACAACTCCATTGACTTCTCTCAGTCTTGCTGCTTTGTGGTCCAGGAAGGCTAAAGAAGATAACCCATAGCAAGGCAGGCATGGGGAGGACATCCAGACCAGGAACTGAACACACTAGATGTGTCTGTGCAGTGCTTTGTACGACCAGGTTCACAGGCATGAAGGTCAAACAATGCCTTTAGTGCTGGTGGGAGCTGTACAGGGTCAAAAGGATGAATTAAAACAGGAGGGACGGCTATGTCCCCAATTACAAGAAGGCTTTGCAAGGTGCAGGAGGGTTGGGTGGATGGCATCTTCTCCACAAAGGCAGCAAGCTGGTGAGCAGAGACACAGAGCTCCACAGGGAAACATCTTCAAGGCTGGTTTTGTGCAGTTATGACTTTTAAATCATGCTGTTCAGGTCTATTCATTACAAATTCATCTGTGCTCTACAGCATCTTTTCATCATATGCTGACACTCCTTATATATATGCTTTGTTCTCCAGTGCAGTGCAGCCTCCAGTTTAAGCAGTTACTAAACCAGCATTGTAGAAGCTCCTCAAAAGCTCAACTGTCCCATTGGAGGGTCAGGATGACAGAAATGCTCTAAGAGACCTCTGGAGGTCATCTGATCAGCAAGACCACCACCAATACTAGGTGAAGGCAGCCATGACTTTGACCTGACCTGAAAGAACCTCCAAGGATGGAGACACCACAGCATCCTGGTGCCACGGCTTCACCACCTTTCTGGTGTAAGATGTTTTCCTAGTGGCCAGCCTCAACAGCCTAAACCACATCTTGTGGCTGTTGCCCCTTGTCATGATGTTTGCCGTGGCTGAAAAAGGTTCAGATGCATTCCAGTGTCTGGAAGGGGCTATAAGGATGCTGGGGAGGGACTCCTCATCAGGAGCTGTAGTTACAGGGCAAAGGATGATGGGTTCAAACTTAAACAGGGGAGGTGTAGGTTGGATATAAGGAAGAAACTCTTTATTGTGAGGGCGGTGAGGATTCTGTGATGATTCAACCCTTGATAGCCAAGGCAGCATGATGCTGGTACCCAGAACAGGGATGCACCACCCCAAGGTACCTCACTCAACAAGTTACCCTTGATCATCTTCAAACCAGACGGAATTAAGACACCAAAATGAAGCTGGACCATTCACCTTGGAGCTGGCCTTCTTTTGTCCAAGCTGCCCAATGGGAAGCCCTTGAGAGCAGACAGCTCAAATCTTCACTGCAGAATTAAAACACTTCCTCATGTTTTTCCTCAGGGGAAAACCTGATTGTTTCCCTCTTGACAGCCATTTTGCTTTCACTTATCCATTACACTTTGATCTTCCATTTTCTGGAGTAAATAAACCCAAGAGATTCAAACTTTCCCTCCTAGCTCGTGTTCTCTAAACCCCCAACAAATCCATCACTGTCTCCTCTGGTCTCTCTCTGATTCCTTCATTCATCAGTGAATGTGCAGCACTTGGATGGGCACAGCTGGGACCTCCTCAGGACTGACCAGAGCAGGAGAGTGATGATGCTCAGTGCTAACACCTCTGGAGGAGAGTTTCACCTCTCAAAGCCCCATCAACAGGGAGAACCTGTAACCCTGGAGCATGGCTATGGCCAGGATAGCATCTGCACACCCAAGGCACCGCTTGGCTGCAGGGGAGGTGAGGAAATGACAGAGATGGTGTGAGATGAGGTGTGGGGGTCAGCAAAACACTCGACAGAAACTCACACTGAAGAAACGAGGATGGTGATGAGTTTAAAGTGTTTCCCAGGATTTTGGGCACTGGAATTGGATGGGGGTTGGACCTGGAGGAGCTTTAAGGCCCTTTCCAACCCAAACCAGTATGGGATTCTATGATTTGAATTTCCTCAAAGCCAAGGACGTCACCTCCTTCCCTGATGAGGGATATCCCAATCTTTCCCCACAGCCCCTTGCCTGAGGACAGTAATTGCTCTAGCAGGAGATGCGACACCAACATCTCGTTGGTGCCTGACCAGGCTCCATCTGTCCAGCAGTAAAGGCAGCAGAATGCCTTCAAGTCCCACCATGCACAGATGAAGGCTCAGAAAGGGGCAGAGCTGCATTGCCACTGAAGAAGAACCCTTCCTGGCTGGGATAACACTTCCCACAGTCTCTTACACATGCAAGGATGGAGACCAGCACCTCAAAATGGGGTTCACAAAGCTGAGGCATAGTGCTGGGAGCTGCTTGATCCCAGCAGAGATAAATGAATGTTGGACTTGATGATCTGAAGCATCTTTTCCAACCTGGTTGATTCTATGGTTCTATGAAACACCAGGGAGGTGAGAAGGAGATCTGTGCCTACAAAGCCATAGCACCTCTCATTTTCATACAGTTAACCCATGATTACAGCTCTTGCTTAGGCAGAGGAACCCAAACTCCAGACCTTGATTTCCATGAGGGTTTTCAATGCATTACATCTTATAGACATCTGCATTCCTGGCATTTTAACCCCTTCCCACTGAATAGCTGTATTCCAAAGCAGGAATATTCACTCCCGGTCCAAATCTCTGCAGGCTGGAGAAAGAAAACCGCAGCAGAGTTTGCCAAAGATTTAGTGAACCTGGTTCATTGCTGTCTGAGTGGGGAAGGATCCAAGGCATTTATAGAGCTGAGTGCTGCTTTATAGCGCAGCACAGTGCTCATCCTTCTGGAAAAGAGCAAAGCCAAAGCTATTAAATAACTTCACATCCCTTTGTTCTACTTATCCCAGCTAGATCCCTCCTTGGGCTGCTCTTGGCCATGGCTCGGCTGCAACCCAAGCCCAAAGGGGTTCTCCTGGTTGTCTGCTGCTGTTAAAGGAAGAGGGTTTTAGCAGAGGGGATAGGGATTCAGTGACTCCTGCAGAATGCCAACACAAAACGTCTATCAAAACCCACTCAGGGTTTCTATTAACATTCACCCAAACTGCCTCTGGCAACTTGAAATCTGGTCCCAAAATGCTCATTGAACAGACACAAAGAACCTCTGAGCCTGGCCATAGGGTAGGGCTGAGGCAGAGAAAGAAATCCAGGCCCAAGGTGGGGAAGAGGAAGGCAATAGTTCATGTGTTTCCATACCAATGGTAGAAATAGCCAGTGTAGAAAGGTCTGGGAAGTTCCCAATGGGATAGAAAAGAAGGAAGTCAAGGAATCACTGAATTGTGACCACTTACCCACAATTTGCTGGGATTGGGAGTTTCTGGGGTATCTTAGAAAGGGGAAAAGGAGAAATCAATCAGATCCAGCCCCAGCTCAGCCCCCAGCACCAGAAAAGTGGTGATGCAATTGCTAACCCACATACCACCACTTGGATACTAATGTCATGGATTGGCATAGACAGATCAGATCAAACACTATTTCTTCTTTGGGCAAGTAAATGGCTTACCTGGGAAAGATGCACTACCTCTTAAGGAAGGATTTTGACCTTACCCCACCTTATTCTTATAAAGTAATTATCGACCATATGAAATGATCATGTAGGGAGGAGTGAAAAGGGGAAGAGCAACTTTCATTAGAAAGCTTCACTTCCAAGGGTTAGTAGCTGTTTAGTACCTACCCAAAAGGACTGATCTCTCAGCATCTCCCTGGGGTCTATCCTGTCTCTGACATTAATCAACACTATAATTAATGGCTTGGATGATGAGAGAAAGAAGAGCCAATCAAGTCCGTGCCTGTGGGCAGGAGCACTGCCCATGGCAAGGTTGGAATTCAAATCACTTGTGGCAGATGAGAGGAGCAGCATGAAATCAATAATGCTGGGATTTAACATGGGGAGCAAAACAACACAGCAGAGGGAGGGATGTGCTCTAGGAGTAAAGGGAATGTGGCAGCCAAGTCTGTACTCTTCGTACACAGGAGTTGGAAGGAGAGGGGAGATCAGTTGTTTCTAGGAGGCAAAGCTGTGAGTTGGGGTAAAGATGTAGGTGGAGGAGCAGGAAAGAGCTTCAAGAGCAAGGAGGTGCCCCAACAGGGCCTAAAGCCCTGGGTCCATCAGTGGAAGGTTTTAGGAAGCATAGAGCTGTAGAACTCCAGGATGAAAGGGACCACAAAGATCATCTGGTCCAACCTTTCCAGGCATAGCATGACCCAGACTGGATGCTCAGCACCCTGTGCAGCCCAACCTTAACAGCGTCCAATGGTGGGGAGTCACCACTTTCCTGGGGATATAATTCCAGTGGCTGGTTGCTCTCACTGGGAAAAGTTTCCCTCTTGTGTCCATTTGGAATTTCCCCAGCAGTAACTTGTGCCCATCACCCCTCGGCTTCCCCATGGGACAACTTCTCCAAAGGGAATCTCCATCTTCTTTGTGGCCACCCTTTAACTACTGGCAACTGGGGATAAGGTCTCCCCTGAGCCTCCTTTTCAGGTTGGGTTTCACTCAACACATGTCAACCATCTTAGACATTAAGTGAAGTTATATTTGTATGTTCACTTTTTTTGGGAAAAAAAAGACAATAATACCACATTTGGGAGACAGGAGAGTTGACTTGGAAAGGGAAAGAGGAAGAAGAGACCTAGATCTTGGGTAGTAAAGTCCTCTTCATTCCAGTTGTGGTTTAGATGGGAATGGCTCCCTGTCCCTGAGCCAGAGTACGAGGATTTGCCCAAGTCAGTTTAAATCAAAGAATGCTTAAATCCTGCATAATTCCATTACTAAAGACAGAATGGCACCGAATGGGAGGTGGGAGTTCCCATTCCTTTAATCAAAACTCCCAGGGTAGCTATAATATAAAGCCTTTTCTTAGACCAAAATATCTATGAAGCAGTTGATCCTCTTCCAAACGCCCTTCCAGGCTTTACTGAAGCTCTGAAGAGCAGAGAAACAGGGGAGAATACCTTGGGACCCCATGGATATGCTTGGTACTGCTCCAGAGCCGACATCCCTGACGGATTCATCCCTGTGTTGGTGCTGCCAGCTATGTGCCAATGAGTGAACCTGGCAGGAGACATGTTCAGTCCACAGGAAGTCTATCCCCAAAGAATGACTTTTCTCACCTGCACATTCCCTGATGGGTGGGAGAGCTGAAGCCAAGAGCTGTTTGGGCGTTCAGAGGATGTGGAATTCATCCTGATCCTGGGAACGCGCAGAATTGCACCAGGCATGGCTGAACACGTAAAAGGGAAGAAAATGTCGTGGTTTAAAGTCCCTTCTGTCAGACAGGGAGCAGGAGAACTTGCTCCTGGGGTTTCTTCTGTGGTCCAGCACTGAGACAGGCTATGGAGCAATGCAAACCACCACTGTGGTCTGCTGTAGGCATGAGATCATCCAGAAAAGACTGTCCCCTGCAGGAAGCACTACTGTGTCTGATGGTTGGCTTTGCTCTGTGCTTTTGTTTGATCACTGACCCACCACCAAACTGAAACAGGGGAAGTTCAGGTTGGATGCAAGGCAGAAGCTGTTCCCTGTGAGGGTGCTGAGGCGCTGGCACAGGGTGCCCAGAGAAGCTGTGGCTGCCCCATCCCTGCAGTGCTCAAGGCCAGGTTAGACACAGGATTGGAGCTGCTCCAGTGGAAGGTGTCCCTGCCTATGGAAGGGGTTGGAACTGGGGGAGCTTTAATGTCCCTCCCAACCCAAACCACTGTGTGATTCTATGAGCATCCTTCCTGTTAGCCACTTATCCAAATGCTCCCTCCTTCCTTTCCTACTCCTGTGTGGCATTTGACTGCCCCTTTAAAGAAGTCCTTACACTTCAGTAGCAGTTACTTGGGTCAATGTTTCCTCCCAGGGCTGAGACACTGCAGGTCACAGAGGACCTGCCATTTACAAACCTCCCTTCATGCGTCTGTATCTCAAAATCCTGTCAGGAAAACAAAGAATGAACGAGTTATCCATCAAAGAGCAACCACCCATCATGGGATGCAGCCTTCCCTGGGTGACCTCCCTGTCCCTTGATCAAGAGCATGGCAGGACACGGGGGAGATGGCACCTGCCCTAATGCAAAAGACTGCTGGGATTTGGCTAAGATGCTGTGTATTTGTTATAAGAGTTTTAAGCTCATATCATCCCTTTAAATTAAACTGGCATTCACTTGCACTCCTCTGAGGAGGAAGTACAGCTCCCTGCACTTTGAGGCATACAATTATCTCCCCATCTTACTCAATTGAATGTGTTTCCTTACTTATTGTGGAGCACCTTCCCCTCTTCTCTTCCAGTTGTGCTAACTTGAAGGTCCAAGACAAACAGGGTGGAATAAATCAGGGAGCCCGTTCTGTGTTTAGAGGCAGGTTGAGTAATAGATTACTCATGAAATATAGAGCTCATCTTTGAGGGTACAATGTACTTACAGCGAAGCTGTGCAAGAGCTTGTTGTTAGAGGCTCTGGAATTATTGTGGTGGGGGAGCAACATCCTTTATCCTCCAGATCCGATAAGAGCTGACACTGCATCACTGAGCATATTCCCAGCTCCATCTCAATCTGGTGCTTTCAGGGCTCTGACAGCGGCTGCTGTGACATTCTGATCCCTCTCACCTTGCTTTTCTAGTTAAAATGTCACTTGATAAAGAGAGCAGAACCTGAGACATTCTGAGCTGTGCACACAGTTCCACCTCCCTGAGCAAACCCCACTGAAGCAAAGGCATTCCCCAGCCAAACTTCTTATTGACACCTTCTTGCTGCTATAGCTGTTGTTAGTAAAGGTTTCCTTTCCCACCCTTCCCATCTCCTGCTTCTCCCAGTGCCATGACTTAACCATACTGGTGACTGGATGTATGCAACTGAGCTCACACAGTTGTGGGGACTCTGTGCTCATCTTTTTTACCCTCAGCTTCTGATTTCCTGTGGCTGCTCTGGAGCAGAGGCCAGACACAAATGCAGGGATATGCAGAAGTCTTTGCAAGCAGGAGAATGAACAGCCCCAAAGGGAGGATGTGGGTCTCTGTCAAGCCAGAAGCACAGTGGGGTGCGTACATCCTTCAGCCTAGATAGATTTTCCATCAGGCACCCCTGGAGAAAGTGGAAAGATGTGGATAAAGCAGTGACCTGGGGCTGAGGGACTGTCGTGCAAGGACACAGTGTGAAGGACCTTGATAGCATAAAGACAGTACCTACGTGTCCATTGGAGGAGGCACAGAGAGACAGATAAGCAGGTCAGTCTATGGAGACCCCATAGAGATGGAGGGGATGGAGGAGGACCACTGGAGAGGAGCTGATCATGGTAGACAAGGACAAGAAGAGAAATGGGAAGCAATAGGCATTTGAAGGTCTTCTTCATTGCATGCAGATGATCCTGAGCAGACTCGGGCACACAGGCCTTGCTGTGGGCAGATACATGGGTAGCAGTGTGTGAAATCTAGGAGCAAAGGACTGAAACCCATGGAGATTAAACCAAGTATCATCTTCCCTTCCGGACGGTCTCACTTTGAGTCTTGTTGCATTGATCTCCTGCATCCGGAGCAGAAAAGAGCAAAGCTCTCCCTCCAGCAGAGATGTGGCACAGACAGGTCTGAAGACTTGATGACCTTGAAGGTATTTTCCAATCTAGTTGGTTCTATGATTCTATGAGGATTCATTCTAAGTTTAGGCATACAAGGCAACACGTTGCTCTTGAACCCTGGTGATAATGACAGAGGAAACTGCAGCTTTACTCTTTCCAGGAACCTGGAGGAAAGCTGTGATTAACAGCCTGATGTGCCAATGTAATTCCCTGAAAACCCAGCTGCAACTTCTCCTGGATTCCTCATAGCTCAAGGGAGCAATTGTAGATGTTCTGGGAACAGAGGACAAAGGGCCCTGTGATATGTAATAAAAGCCAGGACTCAAAGGCAGCTCAAGCAGGGATCATGCTGCAAGGCAATCACACCTCCCAACAATGCGATGCTTCATCTCCTGTGTGGTCCCAACCGTCCTGTTCCCATTCCCTGGACCTGCCCCTAGGATCACAAACCCTTTTTCCAGAGGCTGGGAGGCATTGCAAGTACAAGCTGTGCACTGAGCAGAGCAATGAGCCACGGGCTGAGGAGGCCCATGATGGTTTTCAAGCCAGAAGCATCTTTCCTCACCCCCATATACAGATGCTGGGATGTGATTCAGTTTGCACATTAAACCCCCTAAACGTAGATGTCCACGTGCCTCAATGTGCTCTCATATTTCAGCTCCCATCACATCCTAGATTCTTCTATACAAACACAGCTGTAGAAAATCATTTAAGCCACTGGGATCCTGAAGGTTAATATGTGTTCCTGAATACCCCATCCAGCAAGAGCAACCCATCATGATGGGTGCACACAACCTGCTGCAGGACCACCAAGCAGAGGGCACAGAAAAGGTTGTGGTGGACCAGGTCAGACAACACCAAGATGGTTTCTGCCTATGAGGCCTCTCTTGGAGAGGATAATAAGAGGAGGATGCACAAGAGTTAATGTGGGCCCTGCTCTGCCTCCTTCCACCAAGAAGTTTTATGTTTGTTTTTCTCCATCAATGTAAAATAACCAATATTCCAGAGGGAAACAGCTCCTTCCGCTTGTTCCTGGGCTGGGAAGTGAGAAAACTGTGCAGGTGCTGGGAAATGCATGGGAAAGGACCATTCCCCTGCACATCCCTTTGAGACCATCAGCACTTTCCACTGCGGGGTTCCCAACCCCTCTTCTGATCCATGTAAGCTCTCTCCTGTGCTCCTCTTTCCACCAAATCATGCAGGATGTAAAGTATTCAGAGAAACACAATATCCCTGCAGGCTGCAGGATGAAACCCGTCCAAACATAACAGCCCTGCTGGAATTGTTAAGGTTTCATTTGGCACTGACCAAATGGCCAGGTCTCAAAAGACACGGTTCTGTAAAACATGGATGTCCTCAGATCCCATCGTGTTGGGATGCTGGGAAGCAGCACACAACTGCGGCTGCTCTGAGATCTGGAGGGTGATGGAGGCTTCCAAACACACCTCTTCTGGTCCATGAACAGCTGCAGTTTTAACTTCAAAGCATCTTTTGAGCCAGAGAACCCTACCTGTGGCCTGGGTATAGTTTGATAACTATATAATGATAAATAGGGAAGGAGAAAGAACTGAACAAAAGCAAAGGCAAGAGTGAAACAGATGAAATGTGAAGTGGAAAAGGATGGAGGACACCGTGGACAGCTGTGGAGGAGAAGGCTTGAGGTCTTCCTTGGCTTCCTCCACTGCTCCATCGTGAACTGCAGTGTTGCTGGCTCTATTTGGGATCAGATGCAGCAAGGACTATGCACTTTATGCCATGGGGACTCCTTGAATGGAGCAGAGCAATTGGGGGAATAAGAGCCTTGAAAGCCACATCTGGATTTTAAATGCAAAGTCCCTTCACAGCCGAAGGAGGAGTGTGAAGTTTTCTGCTTTGTACCAGTGGTTTGAACTCCATCCATTAAACTCCATGTGCTGCTGCAGCAAAGTGTGCTCATCCCTGCAAGGCAGAGCTCTCTCTGGCACAGCAGAGCAGGAGCTGAAATCATAGAATCCCAGAGTGGTTTGGGATGAAGAGACCTTAAAGCTCCTCCAGCTCCAACCCCTGCTATGGGCAGGGACACCTTCCACTGGAGCAGCTCCAAGACCCTGTGTCCAACCTGGCCTTGAGCACTGCAGGGATGGGGCAGCCACAGCTTCTCTGGGCACCCTGTGCCAG
>JASSUY010035408.1:3546-24888 GCA_032466535.1 Forpus xanthops
CCGTCCCTGGGAGTGTTCACACACCATGGAGACGAGGCCCTCAGTGCCATGGGTTAGTGGTGGCCTTGGCAGTGCTGAGCAATGGGTTGACTTGATGATCTTAAAGGCCTTTTCCAACCTCCTTGATTCTGTGATCCTATACACTGTCTAAGGTTATTTGTACAGCATTCCTGATGCGAGCTGGGGAGCTGAGATTGAAAGATATCCACCCTATGACAGGGAGCCGGAGCCTTGAGCAAAAGGCCCCTCTCACCCTTCCACTGCTCCACTCACAGGCAGCAGCAGCCTGTCTGGATGATCAAGAGCAAGGCGATGGTGTGCAGCACGCGTCCTGTCATTCCAGTTCTCCGTTTGTTTGTTAATGAGCAAACTCCACTGGGGTTGGGCAGGTCCCAGTAAATCCTCAGGAGGCTTTCTGTATGCCCAGATGTGTAATCATTAATGCCCAGTGCTGCAGCCGAACATGGCCTGATGAAGCATTGTGTCTGAGCAGAGTCCGAGGAGCAGAAAGGGGCTGCTCAGAGCAAGGCCTTCAGAGAATCAGGCTTACTCCTTGTTTACATTAGCTAGTACTTCGTGGCGTAGGATTGGGTACTGCTGTCATACTTTGCATATTACATTAGGAAAACATATACTTAGACATGTAATGCAATGTGACATTTTATTACTTTTTATTTAAATTCTGCCCTCCACAAGAAATATGATTTTTCTTAAAATGAATAAGCTTAATTTCCTGCATAAATGCTAGACAGCTTTTGTACATTGTAGAAGTATAATATTATAGAATAATAAAATGCTACAGACTAATTCTCTATGCACAATACTCAGCTCTTTATTCTCTTTACTCATATCAGAACACTGTTTCTACAGAAAGCAAAGTCAGTGACGAGTTCTGATAGGGAAGAAGTACTGCGTACCCTTTGCCCCAGACATCTGCCTTTGTGTTTTCCAGTTGCCCCCCTTGACTAAGGGACAACTGCATCACCCGCAGAACGCTGAATTGAGCTTTGTCCTTGCAAACGCTCAAGTGATACTATGTCTAATACCTGCCATTAGACTTGAGGTATCAGTATGCCACATTCAGGCCTTCGGTGCCAATGTTGGACAACTGAAGCAAAGTGTTGCAGACAATTGTGCTACTCGCTGGCATTTCGATCACTTGGTTCTGTTCTCTTTACCTATGAAAATGTGGCTCTGGCTTCTCACACCGTTTCTGAGCTACCTGAAATGTGGAGTCCTCCCCAGACTCATCCCAGACTTATGAGTCTCCATTCATACCACAAGCTGGAGCAGCATACACCCTGCTCCCTCTGAGTAGGCAGGTCCCAAGCCCACCACTATGCTGACTCTTCCAACCTGCACATGACTTGGCCCTCAGAAGCATCCTTTGAGGCTGCTCCTTGCACTTACGTGAATTGATCAAGCAAAATGAAGTGCTTATCACACTCATCAGGGGCACTTCACAGAGAGGAGGACCTGAACCACCAGACCTATCTCATCTACTGCATATACACATGCAACTCATCTACTTCATATACACATGCAACTCATCTGAGGTGGTCAGACCATACTTCTTGGGTTCTTTTGACCAGCTGCTTTGTATGAACAAGCTTACTGGTGTGTCAGCACAAACACTATGCTTCCGAAGGCCACTTTTCAATTCCAAATATTCCATGTGCTGTTGACCCTTAGGTTCCTATCCAAAACCAGTTGTTGAAACTTTAGGCTAGAATCAGTGAACACAATCTTTACAGTTCACTGCTTGGCTTTAGCTCCTGCTTTTGCCAGATGATGGCTTATTTGTGACCTGTCTTTTGGGCCTCAGGGATAGATTATCTAGCAGCAGCTACTAACCTGAACACACCTATGCAAGTAGCTCCAGTTGATCTAATAAATCTACTTGTCCCTTGAAACAAAAGGTGATATGAAATACTTACAAATAAGGTAAAAGCAAACTGTGTTTTCCTTAAGCCATGTGTAAGGACTGGTGTCTGTTTAACATGGGACTGACTGAAGCCTCCTTCCCAATGACAGTGGGAATTTTGCCATTGGTTTTTAAGGGTTATGCAATCTCCTACAGCCGAGTCTATGGTCAGAAAACATTCCCAACACTATGTTTAGTAAGAAATCTGCAAACAGCTAAGATAGGAATGTAACAGTATAGAAATACTCAAAAGACGTTCTAGTTCAATCCCATGACTTCAATTATAGGTGCATACTGTGGAAAAAACAACCCCAACCCTGAAACATAGATAAGGAAAATGCAGAACCTTAACTCAGTTTACTTCTTGTATTTGTATGCTGAATTACATCATCCCAAACTTCTCTTTCACATATGGAGAACAGTACTTAGTGCTTTTGCTCTGATGACTGAGCAATACTAGAAATAGAGCACAGTTCCGAAAGAACCAGTTATGCATGCGTTTGGGATTTGTAATGGAAGATAATGGTCTTTTTGATGATGAATCCACTATATAAGCCAAGAATATTTCAAGTGCTCATTTCAAGTAGACCCATTAGCATAACCCAAGACATATCTGGGGTCCTCCTGATAAGAAAAGTTCTTGTGCTGTTGCAATAACAGAAAGTTACAGTGTCAGAGAGGTTTTGAAGAAATTCTGTGCTTATTACAGAGCCAGGCTTTAGGCTGACTCTTTTCATTGTTTAATGGAAAACACATAGTCCACATGAGTGCAGAAAAATGAGGATTGGCGGTTATTTGCATAATATCATAGATGTGTTTTATGAAACAACTTCTGGATCATGGGTCAGTAAGTGTCCTTCTTGGGTTAACTGGCAGTGTGGGCTCTTCCTACCCAGATTGCTTCTAAGATCCTCACCAGCACTTCTTGCTTTCCCCCCCCCCAACACTCTGACCTGTTATTCTGTAAAAAACATGGTTAAAAACTGCAGTCAGGTATATGGAAAATGTGAACTGTTTGGTTAGACATTGATAGCACTTTTTGACAGTTAATCTTCTGCTCTACAGAGCGAAAGGGAACACCTCTGGTATGTAATAAGTACTAAATAAACCCACTTTTTGTTGGTCTGTACTTGAAATGCCTAATTGTATGACTTCATGTTTTACAAACACACCTGTGTCTGTAATGCCTATTCTCGTTTTCAGATACTACTCATCTTCACCAAAGCTACTGTGATAGAGATAGCCTGTTGGACAGGACAGTTACAGACTAGTTGTTGTGTGTTCTTTATTCCTCTGAAATATCTAAACAAATTGAATGTTACTGCAAGAAGGTTCAGTTGTGCAGAAAGCAAATACTTGCCTACATTTGCTGCCTTTCAAAAGTGTTTTGACAACTTTATTGCAAAAAAGAATAGTAGCATTGTTCTACCTGTAGAATGCTGTTATGCAGCTCATGCAGTTCCGGTTGTGTGGACTAGCTGGACCAAAACTTCTATGCATTGAATTCCAGTTTGTGAGCCAGTGATCTCCCATTTTATGTCAATTTATTTCTTGGTGGTTTTTCTGGCTTATTGTATTTATCTCAACTATTTTAAATGTCTGCAAATATCCCCCCTGGCAATGGAGTTCACTTGGCAGCAATATATAGTTATATGAATCATACCTAGATGGTAAACAAATGGTTTGAGGCATAACTAAATACCAAATGGAAGTTGATCTGTTTGGTAACAGCAGAAGGTGTTTATTCTGAGTATATCCCAACACCTTGAAAACCCCTGTTCTCAAAGAAGTTGGTTTGGTCCCTATGTTTTGGGGGATGTCCACAAAAGAAGGCCTTTCCTTGCAGATGGGTACATCACCCTTAACTCTGTTGTGGCTGAGTCCAGGGAGCAAAGGTGGCTGTTGCAATTCCACATGAAAGAGTTGGGAGTCACTGAATTTTCATGATTATGGATCTCTTAGTGCTATGGGCTGTCCGTTGCAGAATAAACAGAGAAGAAACCCTTTAGTAAGGTTCTTAGCTTAAGCCTACGCCTTTGGCAGAAAGCAGGCTAAAGCAGCGTTTATGGACCTTCAAAAGATCTAGTGTCTGTGCACGTAACTTCCCAGGAACAAACAAGTTGCTGTTCCTTATAGTGGCATGTAATAGAATAAGACAGGTCAAATACTTGCAGAGCATTTATTGCAAGAGAGCAGTATTCGATTTGCTTGGGCTACAACTAGCAAAGGAGACTTTTTCAGAGTGTTCATAATTACCACAGCTATGAAAAAAGTGTCCATTCAACTCAGTATCTCAGATGGACCCATTAGCTACTGATGTCTTGTTGCAAAAGGGACACATGTTTTTAATGTAGGATGTCTTAATACATTGTGATAGCTACATGGCTTCTCCTCCAAACACAAAGGGAAGACAGTGCAGTCAAGGGTATTCTAATTCCATATCTAAAGCTCAGCAAATGGAAGAGAGAGCATTGAAAGACTTACATAAACCACAATGTGATAAATCATAACAAAGTACAGAATTAAAACAGTGTTTATTCAAAGAATGTTCTCAAAGAACGGAACACTTCAGTCTTGAACCAAAGCATATATTAATCCAGTCTGCTGTTAATTCACAGTTTATTTATAAAATGATTCCATTTTTGATAACATCTCTGTATGGCAAGGTGCCTAATCTCTGGGGTACAATGGGGAGAAGTAGTTAAGCTAGCATCCTTCTTCCTCTGCATCTACAAGCAAAGAAGCTGGAAGGAATCACAGCATTTCTCTGCTGACACAGCTCATGAAGCAGCACCAGGTGCATTTTACTAACTTCCACTCATGGGAGGAAAGACAGAGGCAACAGGAAATCTTGGTCAGAGGCTCTCAGAGAAGCCAACCAAAGCAAGAGAGGGACAAGACGTATGCAGAGTCAACACTTGGACTTAAGACATGGAGGAAACTAAACAGAAGCAATGACGCAGCATGGTAAACGTAAACCAGAACTTACCTTTTGTGTTTTGTGTCATTGTGTGGTTAAAAGCCCTGAGCTGTTTGCAGGCAGCACAAACCCCATGGTTATTCTAATTCTGCTTTTCTCTCTGATTACTTGGCTGGGAAAATACTAAAGACAAAGTATATTTATATATATATATATATATATATATGAGGTAAAGGATGGATCTGGACTGAAACAAAGTTCCTAAAATACATTTTTGTGTACAGAAATTCCATTTGCTGTATATCACTGGCTGAAAAAAAAGACATCTGATTGGCCATAGAATGTTTTTCTCCAATAGTTAGGACCTAAAATATATTTCTTATATTGGAAAAAATAACATCTTGGTCATTTTGTCTGACGGATTTTACCACTTCCTGCCTGATTATTGAGGAATTTGGAATGTTTTCTGGCCAGCAAGAAGTATGTCTACACTAGGGAATTTCTTTTCAGGAAACACAGCTACATTAGTGTTATTATTGCAGGCTTTCTTACCTCCATTTATCTAATGCTGTCTGGCCTTCGTCACTTTTCTGGATGCCTCTTATCTGCTGCACAATGGGCCTCTATCCTGCAATTAATTCCTCTTGGTACAGAGGTTAGCAGCACTTGTGTTGGGGTCCCAGCCATTACAGAGATCCATACGTAAACATGAAGGAGAGAGCAGGACCTGAGCTAGCAGGTATCAAGCCAGAAGCCTTCCTGCATTTGCATGGAGACCATATTGAGCTCCAGCTCCTTCAGATAGGGCTACACAAAGTGACCATTCATTCCTCCACCTGTGAGCCTTTGGGGCAATGGGATGCCCATGCTCTCCCTGGGGCAGGTCATCAGAGACAGAAGGTGAGACCTGGCTGACGTGCTTCCCATTACAGGCTGCTGTCTCCTCTCAGCAATAGCTGAGGAGGTCCTTCACTCTCCACTCTCAGTTATTTGGTTTTAATCTCCAAACCATAACAGTTTTATTTAACAAGAAACAATGTATTAGTAAATGGAAGGGTGTTTTTAAGACTTCTCCTCAGCAAACTGGCATCACTGAGCATTACACATGCCCCTGGTAAACAAATTAGGGGATAAAGAGCATTAAACTGATAAAACAATTGCTGTATTTTGCTGATGGTTGGCATCTCTGCAATACAGCTGCTCCTCCCAGCCTCCTGGGAGCAGAGAAAGGGACAAAAGCAAGCTATGCAGTGACTGTCTTCTCTTCCACCCCAGCAGCCTAAAGGCACACACACATATTTACCCGTACTCACCATCAGATCAGAGACATTTCTAAACGTTTGGTGTCATCTTAAAGGACTCTCTGTCACCCAGCCAGGAGTCAAGGGATGGTCAATGCAGGAGAACACCCAGGATAGTCTTAAACTTTTTGAGCCATGCAGCCTGTCGCTGATGAGACAATCTCCCTCTATCTGTCAGGACATGTCTTTTTTCTTGGCATCTGATCTAGCAGATGCAGTTCTGCACCTAAAACAGCAGCTGGGCTTTCAACAAGATTATTACAGTTTGCCGTCACCAGAGGAGAGGAGTTCTGGCCAAAGGCTGTAAATAAAAGGAGAAGAATAGTGGTTTTGGGTCTCATTTCCAAGCAGATAAACCTTGACTGCTGCTGCACCTTGGCTTTCTTAAGAAACCCAGAGTGCTGTTTCAGGTCAGAAGAAGAAAGTCCTCTGTTGTGACCCCTGGCATTGGCTGTGGCAGTTCCAAGCTGGAGTTGACACTGAAGGCCAGCAGAGGCAGGACTGAAGTCACAGTGTTGCTCTCTCCCATGTGCAGGCCCCCCACACTGCCACCCACATGCAGAGTCTCCATTGCTCTAACCCAGTCCCCCATGCTTCCTCCTCCACTGCTGGTTTCTGAAGGCTTTTCATTAGTCACACTCTGTTTCCCAGTGCCTGTATCCTGCTAGGAACCCTCATGGGACATTAAGGAGGTGTTGAAAATGCAAGAGGGAACAGGAAGGTACTAAGTAACCAGGTGATGGGCAATTCAATTAGGCTGCCAGGAGCGAGAGACAAGAAATTTCACACATTCTAAGGAGAAGTCACTCCTCAGGAAATCCTTCTGGATCATTGTACTTATGGAGCAGGAAAACAAGCCTCTCACAATACAAAATATCTTCCCATCAACAGTGTTAGAAAATGATAAAGAAACCAAACCAGAGTGGAATGAGCCAACACTCAACAATTACTCTGCGATTGTTACCAAAGGTCATAGATGGCTAAGCCAGAGTTTGGAGGCTCTAACCATGGGAAGGGCCACCAGGAAGCCCTGATGCTGACAAAGGTGCTTACTTCTACATTTCAGTCAAGCTCAGAAGCAGAGTACTGGGGAGGAAGAGACATTCGCCTTGTTCTAAATTAAAGACTTGCATTTTAGCAAATCTGAGGGAAATGTTGTGGTTGCTATGGATAAAATATATGTAGGTTCTAAACCTCAGGACTCACTCTTTCAGAACATAGAGAGCAGAGAAGGCAGGCGAAGTTAAAAGAGTGCAGTGCTGCCACATCCTCTGCTGAGCCATCCAGTTCGGGGTTAGCTCTAGCTTATGGCACGGAAAGTAGCTTTGACTGCAATGGTGATTTGGCCCTAATATTCCTTCTAGTCCTTTGAAGTCATTAACCTATGGAAGGTCTTCAAGCCATCATTCAGCTCTCTTTTCATTCCCTATGTGAACTGTCAAATAGTTAATTTGCCACCTGTAAATCTGTGATAGTAGGAGGGATTATGTTTAAAAAAGGGAAAACCGCTGCTTTCGGTTTCATTTATCCTAAAACTAAATCCTTACAGAGCTGTCACATTCCCTTCCTTCCTGCAGTTGTTTGAAATAGCTGCCCTTCCCTAACATTGAGTTATCTCTGGTGTGGCACCATCGCCTATAGCAACACTGAGAACAATTAAGATAAGACATCAGTGTTTTGTCACGTGTGATCTAGCCTTACTTAAAGCAAGTCTGGTTGGTGTAGTAATAAGCCAAATACCACCCCCTCGTAGTACCTTCTCCTTCTCTAAAGCTCATATTGCTATTGACGATTCACCCACAAAGGAAGTCCCAACAGCAGAAGATGTTATGGGGAGAAGTCTGGTGGAGACAGGTTTTGGAGTTACACTGGGGCAGCAGATACAAGGAGAAGGAAAAAAAAAAACGCTGGAACTTGATTTCATGTCCTCTGTGATCTTGTCTTTCTGTGCTATCCCTGAGGAAAATGATAGAGAAGTCCTTAGGTAGTGTTAATCCACCACTAGTGATCTCCTGAGCTCTAGGGAATTTATGGCTTTCTTGGAAGTCTCTGGTGCTTTTCTTGGAGATTGCAGGGAGATTGTTTCATTTCTATGTTCCATGGAGGTTTGATTCACTGCGCTGGGTGGAGCAACAGACTGTGTTCAGGGGTAGCTTCCAGCCTGAGAATGTCCAGATGTGCCTCATTCTCCTAATGAGATTATTTTTACTGTGTCTTAAGGGTATTTTAGGTCTTCACAGAAGCTGCAGTTCAGCTGCACATCTTACAGTCATATTATAAACATCGAACTCTGCTGCATACAGTACTGCTTCAGGTGTATCAGAAATATGTGATGGATGCAAAACAGGAAGATGTGCCTGGGGCTTCAAGCATCTTTCTTAGTGGAGAAAGATTTCTTCTTTCAGGACATCAACTGAATGCACATGTCTCACATTAGAGAAGCTTAGCAGGCTCAGAATATGTACAGCCCCATGTCCCTTCAGCATGTGAGGCTGCATTACTACCAAAGCTGAGTAAAGTATCTCCACTGAGCCATGGTAAAGAGCTCCTATTCAGCACTGGGCCCTCCAATCACACTACTGGAGGGGTTTGGGTGTTTTTTTTTTTCTCCCTGCAGCTTTTTTCTCTCTGAGAAATAAGAACCTTCTCATGCCTGCTGATTTCACCACTCAGGAATTTAATTCAGCAGTCACCTTAAAAGGCCATTCATTTTGACTTTAGGGAGGAGTGTGTTTGCTTCCTTTCAAATGTGATGTCAAGGCTTGTATTTTCCTCCCCATCTCAATTCATCTTACAACAGGAAACGCTGAAAGAGGAGGGTCCATAGTAGAACACAGCACATATTTATATGTATGCTGTGTTTATATGGTCACCTCAATGAACAGAGGCTGAAAGACTCACAAGTAATAGCTTCTTACTGGAGGTGAGCACTCTGGATGCTCTTTCTGGGAGTCGAAGGCAAGGAAAAAGGCACAACCTTTTCTGGCAGGGGGGTTTTTAGCCACCTAAAGAGATCAAAGAGCAAAGGAAAGTCAGATCAAAGCTAGATACTGGTGTGGCTACAATTCCGCTCCTAACTACCTGGCTCCCAATTACACTGATATCAGGCTGTATCTGTCACAATTAACACAAGGAGGAGGAGGAAACAAAAGCCTGTTTACTGTAGGCTTCACCAAAACAGCTCTTGTGTAGATCTCCCCAAATGAAAACAGTTTCTGTAGGTGACGCTGGTGGCTCCAGCTATAATTAGAGTTGTCTGCACCTCTCATCACAAAACCCTCTTTCCAGCTGGCCATAACTACTGAACTCAGCTCCTAGAACTGAGCTTTTCAGAGCTGGTTGGCTTGACCAGGTACACCCATGTACGTGTGGCTGGACTTTTCAGATACAGGATAAAAGCGAAATGTGGATCTTGCTCAGGTCAGAGAGGTCTGGCATGAGGATTTGGCCTCTGCAGTCAGGAGGTGTGGGGGGAGGAAGGAGAAGGGGTCTTTCTGAAAGGGCTCTCTCTTCTGCACTCATTCAGCGTATTCAGACGCAGTTCACTCAGGCAGAGAGAGGCCTTTGGGAGCTGGCAGCTCACACATGTTCCACAGAAACCTTTCCAACGTCAGCAGCTCGACACCCTAGAGGTTTTCTGTGCCTTGAGCACACTCCAGTCCAAAGCTAAGGTGGGACTTTTTTGCCCCGTACAGTTGTTCTGAGGCTCTGTGGCAGGTCATGCTTCACGTTAAATCACAGAATCCCTGACTGGTTTGGGCTGGAAGGGACCTTAAAGCTCCTCCAGCTCCAACCCCTGCCACAGGCAGCGACACCTTCCACTGGAGCAGGGTGCTCCAAGCCCTGTGTCCAACCTGGCCTTGAGCACTGCAGGGATGGGGCAGCCACAGTTTCTCTGGGCACCCTGTGCCAGCGCTCAGCACCCTCACAGGGAAGAGCTTCTGCCTAATGTCTAACTCTGGACTCTGTCCCACTGCTCCGGAACTCCTTGCACATCAGGCAAACCTGGCATATGGTTACCTGGACACTCCTCATTTCTTGGTGATCAGTGTGATACATGACGTGTGAAAGAGCATGCAGAGCAGTAACTAATGTCAATGGAGACTGGTTTATGTGTGTACAAAAAATATAGCAATCTAATAATGTCAAGTGCTCAGAAGGACCAGGTTTTCATATCTTGTATTGGATGCCAAAATCATTTTACCTTTTCCCCCTTTTTCATCCACTCACCTCAGAGTTTTATTCAAACAACAACATTAGTATTTGTGAAACAGTCAGACTTGATAATGTTAAATGCCAGTAAATAAGTACTTTGGCGAACAAACAACTCTACCTGCAGGGCACTATAAAAGTATATAGCACGGTAAAGTCTGGAGCCCTATTAAACAACCAGGAGAACAAATCACTGAACAGTTGCTCATAACACGACCAGCTCTTGTTCTGCGTACTGGATGAAGCAGAGCTATTCTGAGAATATAGTTACGTCTCCTGCCACTAAGAGCTGAGTCATCCATGGAAGTTCTAATTGGAATAATATCATCCATTTCTTTTCATGTAATAGTAATAGCGTAAAAGTTGGGGTTCAGAGTTTTCTTCACTTGTAGATCCCTATAAACTTTCCAGGAGGGATGCAAAGCTTTGGAGAGGGACAGAACAAGAGCTTCCTCCTTAGTTACCTCTTCTGCAAGCCTTGGAAGTCATCTGTGGAGCCCTCCAAATCTGTAAACCACATGTTGTGAATGGCTGTCTCTGGCTGCGCAGCTCACACAGGCAAAAGAGCCCTGTTAAATTAAGAATTGCTCTCTTGGTCTTTCCAGGAACATGCTCTGTGTAATAAGAAAGTGTCTGAAACTTTCAACCCTTGGTGCTAGCAGTGGACTTGAAAGAAGAGAATGAGTTTGTTTTGGCTTTGCCCGTATCAGATGTATTGACCAAGGTTTGTCTTGTTTTATTTGTTTCTTCTTCCTCAATTGACACTGCTGTATCCCGCATTCTCTAGTTGACCATGATTATTGTACCCCCAGTCTGAGTTAGAATCCCAGCACACAAGCTCACCTCTGCCAATTTAGTCTAGCTTCTAACATGAACCATGTCTGTAACCTGGTTTTAAAGGCTCAATCACATACTCAAACATTTCTATTCCATTGCAGGGATGGGACAAGAGGGAACGGCCTCAAGCTGCACCAAGGCAGGTTTTGATGGAGCTGAGGAACAATTCCTTCCCCAGAGGGTGCTCAGCATTGGAACAGGCTGCCCAGGGCAGGGCTGCAGTCACCATCCCTGCAAGTGTTCATGAACCATGGAGATGAGGCCCTCAGTGCCACGGGTTAGTGGTGGCCTTGGCAGGGCTGGGCAATGGGTTGACTTGATGATCTTAAAGGCCTTTTCCAACCTCCTTGATTCTGTGATCCTATGATGATTCTAACTTTTGTCACCGACATGCAAGGATCTGTCATTGCAGCAGCGTTCCCTCCCATCTACCACAGCTGTCTCCAGCAATGTTCTCCCCTTTCATTTATCTTACAACTTCAGATTAGAACTGGAACATGAGGCAGTAATTGCCCCTTTCTGTTTTGAGTCTTCACAGAATTTACGTTGCCAAGCTGGGGCATGCATTGTGTTTTAACCATTCCAGCCGTCAGCAATAGTTCTTTACTTGAACTTCATTATTCTTTCCCTCGTTTGCATCAGCAGTTCCCCTAGTTCAAATGCTGTGAGAGCTGGTTATAGATAGCATTTGCTCCAGGGAAACACAAGCCTCTGATTCTCTTGATGATGTTACAGCCACTGACGATCTTTTCTCACCACCTGACATTCAGCTTTTAGCTGCATTGGTGAGCTGTGTTTCTTTCCCATTAAATTATATTCTCGTTGTGAACATTGTGGAAAAAGCACTGAAAGTGATGTGAAGCTATAGGTTTATTTAGTTCCCTGTTCTGAATAGCTGCTCGTTTCCGGTATCTGGAACAAGGCACATCTATCTTCATTCAGTAGCCTTTAAAATGACAAATCTTCTTAAATTATGTTAGTTCCATCTATGTGATATATGAGATCTTCCTGAGCTCACAATATGTCACTGCTGCCTCTGGATAGCAGTCTCAGTAATAGATGCTGGGCTGGTGGCAAAGGATGTAGCTCCCTTATTTCTGCTTTTTCATTCTTCTATGCCCTGAACCCTGGCTGCTCCCCTCTGAAAAGCTCTGTGTTTGCCAGTGGAATTATAACAACACACAGATAATATCAATTTGCCAGGAAGCTCCTTTTTGCTATTTATTTGTGTTGATTTCAATTTGTGAACCTTAAAAACAGATGTATTCCAGGCTGTGAGCATGGTTAACAAAGGATTAAAAAAGCAGACCAACCCCTAAGAGATTTAGCACTGGCATCTTCCCACATGCCAGGGCTCTTTGTCACATTCTTCAAGACTAGCAAAGTGAACAAAAAGATCTGGGTGTGGGTGGCCTTGGAACAAAAGTCGAACATGTGTGACCATGGGATGAGAGCACTCATAAGAGTTGGAGAATCACAGAGTAGTTTGGGTTGGAAGGGACCTTAAAGCTCATCCAGTCCTAACGTCCTGCCATGGGCAAGGACACCTTCCACTAGATCAGCTTGCTCAATTATGCTGCTGACTTCTCCAGTCTTTCTGCCTCTTGCCTCGATGTCTGCATGCCGGAGGGATGCGTGTACATATGCATTTGTGTACATGCACACAGCTTGCTCCAGGTGTGTGTATAACATCCATGTATTGGGAATTATGCTGTGAGTAGCTACTCACTGCATTAACTGTTCCTGGTTTTACCCCAAACCACAGACGTTAAGTTCCTTTGGCTTTACCACCAGCATGCTACGCAACGCACAAGATAAATGTCAAAGTTCCGCAGATCATTTATAATGATTTTTTTCCAATTACCCCAGTCAGTGTGGATAAACAGTTTTCAAGAAGACAAAACACTAAATCGCATCCTGGTATTCACCCTGACTTTCTGGAGAGATGTGACTTGTGCAAAGCAATCTGCTGCTTCATCTCTGCACATCAAGCCTTTCTTCTTACAGAAACCCATCCAGTTTGCATTTGCTGACTCTCTTTATGTGCTGCCAATGAGTGGGGATGGCCCGAGCCTGACTTTTCCTTCCTCATTGTTTTTGGTGTGTGTTTGCTTCCCTCGTGGGCTGTTTTGAATGTGTTTAGTTTCTCACTGTTTGCCATAGTGACTTGATTCTTCTTTGCGTCTGAGTTTGCTGTATATTTGGTTTCTGCCTTGTATCTGCGCTCTGCTTGGCTTTGCTTAGCTGGGTGTAGCGTCCTGATTATATGAGGATGTGCCTTTCTTGTCATTTTAACCTCTTAAGAGTTAGTGCTCTGCTGGAGAGACTGCAGAGGGGAAGGCCAACAATGAAAACTCTAAAGTACAAGTCCCTCCGACAGCAAAAAGAAAACGAAAATGCCCCCCAAAAGTATATGCAAAACTGAAGCTAACAAAACAGGCACAGGATTTTAAAGGCATACTTTCTTCTGCCAGAAATAATCCAGATGCGATTCAATAGAAGAATCACATTTAATTAGAAAAGAATCATATTAATTGCATTGCGTAATCACTGAATTTTTTGAGTTAAAAAAAAGAACATGAAAAGTCCAGGTTCATGTAGTAATGCAGGAGTAAAGCACTCCTTTCCCAGGAATCCAAACCTTTCTTTGCATGGTTTATGGCTGCTGTGCAGTGTGATCCTCTTATCTCTGGTAAAAGTCTGCAAGGTTTATCAGCAGCTTTTGACACAAATGAACTTAAGGTCTGGCTGCTTTTCCACAGAAGCTATCTGGGATAAGTGGGGTCATGCTAAAGCTGAAAGCCATCTGTACTCCCTACAGAAATATCCAAGAGGGTCATACTGGCTATCTTCCTTGCTGCACAGCCCCTCGTGGAAAGCTGCTTGTCAATATTTACATCAATGGTATGTCACTTGATGAGATACTTCAGATTTTTAAGATGAACACTTCTATGTGTCTCCTATTCTGTATTGAGCATTGCAATCATCCAACTCTAGCCAAGCCTTGGGAGAGTGAATGTCAGGAGGAAAAAAGAAGCTAACTCAAAATAAGTCTGAAGAAAAGATGAGTAGAGCCAACAGATGGTACAGCACTTGAAGGAAATCACGACTCTCCCCTCCTTTCATCAGTTACTAAGGAGAGATTATATATAAGAGCATCAAGAATATGAACCTTAAGGTAATATTTAATTCTGACCAGTGTTTGGACACCCATGAAGGCATCTGACACTCTTTCCATCCTAATCCAACCTGCTTCTTGGGACTGAGGCATTCATCCCCGTGACTACCTGTTTCTAAAATGAAAGATGGGAATGCTCTCTTTTCAACTGACTGAAAGGTGCTCAGAAGCATTAGCCACTCCACCATGCAGTTATGCATCTCTGCAGCTGCAAAGGCAAATGGGAACATGTCAGAACACATTCCCCTGCAGCTTCATGACTCCACACCTAGTAGCTGCTTTAAACCAGAATGATGATCTTTCTCTGTTCAGCTTTCCATGGGATGGGGTTCAATTCCTGTAATGACTGCATTTCCCTCCCTACCACTGCAGGGATACTTGCTGAGAGGGTGTGATGTAATTCTCATGACTGAAATGAAACTCAGATCAGCTGAGGAGACAGAGTATGAAGAAGACATATTTGTGACAGAAATTCATCTGGCAAAGAAAGAAGAGGAGAAAATTGCAGAAAATCATTGCTTGCTTTAAAAAAAAAAAAAAAAAAAGATGATGAGAGGATATTATTTACTCAGGATTTAAGTGGCTGAAGGGCAGAGCTCAAAGTGTTGTAGTAAATACGGCTCCATCTGGCTGGCATTCAGTCAGCAGAGGTGTTCCCGAGGGCTCAACCCTAGGGCCAGTTCTGTTCAGTATATTAATGAATAATTTGGATGAAGGAGTTGGATATGTTGGTATTAAGTTTGGTGATGAAGCTAAACTGGAAGATGCTGTTGACTCTCTTGAGGATCAAGAGGCCTGGCAGAGGGATCTGGATAGACTGAAGCATTGGGCTTTGACTAATGGGATGAAATTTAACAAGCTGAAATGCTGGACAGAGTAACACCAGATACAAGTCTAAACTGGGAGAAGAGTGGCTGGAGAGCATCCCTGCAGAAAGGGCTCTGGGGGCTGACAGGAGGCTCAGCAGGAGTCAGCAGTGTGCCCTGGCAGCCAGAGGGTAAACCCATCCTGGAGCGCATCAAACGCGACCAGCCGGGCAGAAGAGGTCATCTTTCTGTATTTAGTGTTAGTGCAGCTTCACCTGGAGTAGTGTGTGTGGTTCTGGGGCCCACCTTTGAAAAAGGATCTGAAGGTCCTTGGATGTGTCCAGAGGAGGTCACCAAAGCTGGTGAAAGGGCTGGAAGGCATATCCTGTGAGTAACGGCTAAGGGCTTTTGACCTGTTTAGTTTGAAGAGCAGGAGGCTGAGGGGTGACCTCACTGATCTCTACAGCTTCCTGAGGAGGGGATATGGAGAGGTGCTGGTCTCTTCTCCCTAGTACCCAGTGACAGGATGCACAGAAATCAAAGCTGTGCAGTGAAGGCTTAAGACTGGATATTAGGAAGCATTTCTTTACCAAGAGGGTTGTCAAACCCTGGAACAAGCTTCCTATCCATTGCCTCCTTTATTCCACACAACAAAGACTTAAGAGAAAATCTTTTCATTTGGTGAGAAGCTGTGACATATTTCTGAAGAAACACCCCAGACAGTGCTGTCACCAGTGAAAAATCTATTGGATTCAAGTGAAAGAAATGGTAAAAAAAGGATGATAGGAAGCCATTATAGGACACTGGGTGAGGATAAGAAAGCAGAACAGGAAATATTTCTGTAGATAAAGGAAGCCTGCAAAACAACTCCAGCAGGGATCATAGGAATTTCAATCGGCCTGTCACTGGGGGAATTGTAATTAGGAAATATCAAATCAGTGTGAAAAGCTGAACACTTCACATAGCTATGGTTTGTCCTTAGACAGTTTATGAATGTGCAGCTATAGATAGAGAAGCAACAGCCATAGAAAGCTCACATCCTGGCTTTTATCTCCAACTCCAGAATAGTGCAGGTCTGAAAGTCAGTTTATTAACCTTCTCAGTTATACTATGAGCTCTATTTTCTCAGACCTTCTGCAGATGGCTTGGGGCTGGTATATTCACAGAGGATGTAGCTCATTTAATTTCTGGGGATTGGCTCTTGTGTTTGTGGAGAATATGAACTACAAATTGCTGGGAAGACAACTCGGCAAGCTATGAGGTGGTTGGGTGGTCATACCTGGTTTACCACATGAGTTAATCTTAAATACAGTTGGAATATATGATAGGCAATAAGTAGTCAATTTTGTAAATTACAGTATACACTAACAAAAGATCAGCTCCATCTGCAGGAATTTACATTTTAGATACAAGGAAAAAGCTCTTTACTGTGAGGGTGCTGAGGCTCTGGCACAGGGTGCCCAGAGAAGTTGTGAATGCTCCATCCCTGGCAGTGTTAAAGGCCAAGTTGGACAGAGCCTTGGGTGACATGGCCCAGTGGAAGGTGTCCCTGCTCATGGCAGAGGGCTGGAACTGCACGAGCTTAAGGTCCTTTGCAACCCTAACTATTCTATGATTCTGTGACTAAAAAAGATCAGGTACAAACCCCATTCTGCTGCCAGCAGTGGCCACCTTGCCTTCTGTGAGGTTTAAATTCTCCGCTGCAAAAGGGTGGTTAAGAATGTGGGGCTTTGGCAAAACTTCTCTGTGTTGTAGTTGTACGAGAGAACAGTTAATTGAAAACTACTGGATGTTAGTGTTAAAGCATCAGGTCTGGCAGGATTGGTCTTCTGGTCATCCCTAGCTTCTGCTTGCCTTCTGCTCAGGCTCTGTGTGCCCGCTACACTGCTGCAGGACTTCTTTTGCCAAGGGCCTTCCAGTTGCCACTCAAATGTCCTTGACGTTTGCCTTGGTCAAAACCAGTGTGTCTTGCCATGGGACACATGCCGTCCAACATAAAACAGGTGGAAGTTCCCTCTGATGTTGGACTTATGTGGAGTATCATCTCATACTAATAGGACTGCAGCCAGTAAATAAGAGTTGCAAAAGTTTATGTGTGGTAGGTTAAAGCATGTTCTCCTGAGAAGCTGAAGCTGTCAAATCTATTGTGTGAGACTTCATTTTTTGCAAAGATTCAACTGAACAAACATCTGGTATGTTCTGATTCACAGCACACATATCTGATATTAGAATCATAGGATTGTATTGTTCTACACAATAGCCACTTTAAAGATTAGCCCTGACTGCATTCAGTATTACCTCTGTGACACACATTACTGCTTGACAGCTGCTAAAAGGGTTAACATACTTTTACAGTATTTTATCTTTTCTGGTCTTTATTTGTCCTGGTGAAAGCTGATCTAGCTTGGTATTTCTCAAGACATAATTGTTGTGTCTGGAGTCATCCTTGTTTGTGCAACAGGGATTGCACTTCTGAGATTTGCAGAGGATTAGAATAAGCACTGATTTTATAAAGAGACAGTGATTCACTCAGGTTTCGATGAAACCACAGGAGAAGTACATATTTAATTTGACTTTCTTCTGGTTCCATGTGTACACTGCTCCCCAACACTGTGCAGAGAGGTTTTGAGGAACAAGCTCTAATCCAGCCTTCTCCAAGCAAACTCCCATGAGCAGCCTGCAGAAATGCCTGGTTTGTTTTCACGAACCCTTTCAGCAGTATCGCACAACTGTTTGCAGAATCTCAAAACTCTCATTGAAATAGCTGAGACAATCAAGACAATTATGCTCCCATGGACCAAGTTTTAGTTATCTTTGGTTGGCTTCCACTAAAAACACAGTTGTGTCCCTTTGCTGTCAGCCAAAGTATTTAGTTGAAAATCAGCATTATTTATCTCACTAATTATGCTTTCACTTGCTTTGGCTTATTTTTAATTTCCCTTTTTTTCCTCTTCTTAGATTATTTATTTTTTTAAGGCTTACTACCTATTGTTTCTCTTGACCTTTGGCTCCCTGAGCCTGTGAGGCTTTGGGATACTTTTCCTATTTAAAATCCAAAAGCAGACATTTCAGTTTCCTTTTTTACTTTTCCCCCTAAATATTTTATGCCAGCAACCCCCTTTTATATAGCTGCTTCATTTTGTTTCCCCAACTCAAGAGATTCACGTTAAAACAGGAGTTGAGGAGATTCTTTTGGCAGCCTGCCTGCTGAACTCTAGAAATGTCACTTCACATAGGCCATGCTTTGGACGCTTGAGTAAATTCCAGAGAATATAGCTGGGAAGACAAAGCTGCGGACTGAAGCCTGCTAGTGTGAGGAAAGGGGAAGCCATTCTTTAAACTGCTTCATCCTCATCATCACATGCCTATTTCATTCTGACTGCATCATCCTAGCAAAGCAATTCACACTCTTTTGATACTTCATCTGTCAATCGCTGTCAGTCACTCAGGGATGATGCGAGTGAATTTGGTACCACTGACACCCATTTATTAGTAAGCATATTCCGATATGACATACAAACATCTACATGGTTACTAGATAGCAATGACTTTAGACTCCTGCTTATCTGAGTGTCCTTCAAGATAGGAATCTTGCTGGGAAAGGCTGGCTCTGCTGTCACTTCTCAAAGGCATCTCCCAAATAAGAGGATCCTAATTATATCACTGGGAAGTCCTAAAAGGGATTTTAGGCTTTCTGAAGTGAGAGTAATCTGCACTGTTCTGTGTATGGAAAATGTTAAAATTCACACCAGGATTCCAGACGTCTGCTTCACAACTGGTTTTAAAATATAGGTCATTATATATAGGTGGCACCAGGTAAGTCTCCATGGAAGTCTCGGAATATTTTAAACAGCAAAATGGGTCAGCTTTCTTTACAGCTTGTAACCAGCTAACACAAGTTTTTCATATGTGTACAGAGCAAGAAAGGTTAAATATCTCCCTTGACCCCTCCTTGAGTGTGAATTTTTAACATTCCATGTTCTCATAGCTCTGGAAGGAAGCATTTCCTAGGTAAATTCCCCTACTCTTCCAATCTGCTGATTTTTGCCACGCAGTATGAAACATACATTGAGATAAATCCATTCTTGTTCTGGACCTTGGTCATTCATTTCCATATGCTGTGCAGTCATTCCTTGACTGTAGGCATTTTCCATTAATTGAAACATTTCACAGAAACCTAGAATCCCAGATTGGTTTGGGCTGGAAGGGACCTTAAAGCTCATCCAGTTCCAACCCCTGCCACAGGCAGGGACACCTTCCACTACAGAAAGGTGCTCCAAACCCCTGTGTCCAACCTGGTCTTGAGCACTGCAGGGATGGGGCAGCCACAGCTTCTCTGGGCACCCTGTGCCAAGCACTCAGCACCCTCACAGGGAAGAGCTTCTGCCTAAGAGCTCATCTCAATCTCCCCTCTGTCATTTTAAAGCCATTAAGCACATTTGATGTGCCTCAGCTACTACTGGATGGGTGCTGCTGGCAAGTAGCAAGGGGATTGACAAGGACAGATGGTCACCAAGGCTGACAGTACCACTGGTAGGGGAGCAGAGATATGATTGCAGTGGCAGACAGATGCTGGTTGCTGGGCATGGAAAGCAGTGGACGCTCTGACTCTTGGACTTTCTACAGGTAGAAGCTACTTTACCTGTGGAGCAAAATGTTGGCAGGGATCCTGCTATAACTGCCCACAGACTAGCCAGTGTCAGCTTGGGAAGCTTTATCCTCAGAGCAGCCTTCCAGTATCTGAAAGGGGGCCCATCAGGATGCTGGGGAAGGACTCTTTATCAGGGACTGTAGTGAGAGGACAAGGGGTAATGGGTACAAACTTCAAGAGGGGAGGTTTAGACTGGATATGAGGAACAAATTCTTTACTATAAGGGTGGTGAGGCACTGGAATGGGTTGTCCAAGGAAGCTGTGAATGCGCCATCCCTGATGGTGTTCAAGGCCAGGCTGGACAGAGCCTTGGGTGGCATGGTTTAGAGGGAGGTGTACCTGCCCCTGGCAGGGGGGGTGGAACTGGATGATCTTAAGGTCCTTTCCCACCCTAACTATTCTGTGATTCTATCCTGGTTCCCTTGGCCTGGATCAGGGGATGTACAGGCATAATTCAGTTATAGACAGCTCAGGATTATGTGCCTCAGGAACAGAGCTGCAGGGGCCTCTAGCAGCCCCAAGACTGAGCCACAAGCCAAAAGCCTGCCCCATTTTCCTGCCACCAGCCTGAGTGCTTGAGAAGCCATCTGGGAGCCAGGCCAGCATGAGAAGGTCCCTGATAGCTTGAGTGAAATGCATGACATTTGCCAGCTCCATTGTTCTATAGGCTATTGAAATGCATAAAAACATTCCCAGTGTGTTCAGAGGGCTGTGGATCCTGCTTGCAGGCTCCCTTCCTTGTGCTGTGACAGCACTCCAACAACTCAGATAACATCAGGACCTTCTAAACATAAATCCACCTGTGTTTGAAAATGTTTAATATCTTTTTTCCCTGAGCTTTTTACTTTACTTTTTGCTTATTTTCATGTACTTTCCCACAAGTGCCAAAGATTAAACTTGCCTCTTCTTTTCATTTCCATTGCTGCCAACACAATTTCCTCGTGCCCACTGCAAATTCCTCCACCACCAAGCTCTTCTGGCATCATGCTGGTTTGTGTTTTTTGGGCAGAGGGGAAGAGGGTTTTGTGTGGTCATTTAATGCATGAGAAAACTCATTAATAGATTTTTCTGGGTAACCAAAATGTTGTTTTTAACTGCAGAATAGAGAGAGCCTAACACTGCAAGCTTCCTCCTGATGCCCTGGCAGTCTCCTGCAATTTCGATTTAGTGTGACTGTGTTTTCTGGAAGGAAAGAATAACTTGAACTCTGTGCTTATTCATTCTCATTGCTGGGGCTAATCAATGAAACAATTGTATTTGGTAGTGATGTGAGGGTCATCATGTTTTAAACTGACAGGAAACCTCATGTATGGTTGCCAGGCCACCAGGTGAGAATGAGAGGGCACCAGGTCAGTTACTACGAATATGGACCAGACCAGAGCCCACAACGCAGCTGATAGAATCACAGCCTGTTTCAGTTGAAATACCCACTTCCTACTGTGATAAATGACTCACTTTGCAGTTTTCTTAATTTTATTGAATAGAGATAAGCAAACAGCGCTGGGTGCGCGGG
>JASSUY010035409.1:0-23771 GCA_032466535.1 Forpus xanthops
GAGTGTGAGAATGAAGACCGTGGGCCCACTGTAGGAGAGAATCTGGTTTGAGACCATCTTAAGAATCTAACCTTGCAAAAGTCCATGGGACCTGATGAAATCCATCCGCGGGTCCTGAAGGAGCTGGCAGATGAAATTGCTAAGCCACTGTCCATCATATTTAAAAAAATCATGGCAGTCAGGTGGGGCTCCCGATGACTGGAAAAAGGGAAATATAACGCCCATTTTCAAGAAGGGGAAAATGGATGAGCTGGGGAACTACAGACCAGTCAGTCTCACCTTTGTGCCTGGCAAAATCTTGAAGCAGAGAGTCCTGGGAGGCATGTGAAGGCACACGAAAAACAACAAGGTGCTTGGTGACAGACAGCATGGTTTCATGTTGTGGTTTAAGCACTGTAACTCACCCAGCTGGCTCATTCACTTCCCCCTCTGTGTTCTCTCCAACTCCCAGGGGACGGGGAGGAGAATCAAAAGAATGCGATTCCCACAGGTTGAGATAAGGACAGTTTAGTAACCAAGGCATAACATAAATCACTACTGCTACCACAAATGATAATAATAACAAGGGAAATACAAGCAAAGAGAATACAACTGATCACCACCAGATACCAGCATGACCCAGCAGCTAACCCCTCCTTCTGGGTCTCTACCTTCAGTTTTTCCATCCTGGGCATGACATGCTGTGGTATGGAGTACCAATTTGGTCAGTTTGGGACAGGTGTCCTGTCTCTGCTCCCTCCCAGCTTCCTGTCCTCCCTGGCAGAGAGTGAGGCTCAGAAAGTCCTTGGTCAGACCAAAACATTCTAAGCCTTAACTATAAACACAGATGTTATCAGTGGTATTCCCAGGCCAAAAAGTCAAAAACACAGCACTGCACCAGCTACTACAAAAGAGAAAACTGACAGCTGCTGCTGAACCCATCACACCTGACTAAGGGGAAATCCTGCCTGACCAGTCTGGTGGCCTCTATGATGGGGCTATGGAACTGGTGGACAGCAGTAATGCAGTTGATGTCATCGACCTGGACTTGTGCAAAGCATTCAATACTGTCCCACACAACATCCTTGTCTCTAAATTGGAGAGATGTCAATTTGACAGGTGAGCTGGTTGGTGGATAAAGAACTGGCTGGATGGCTGCATGCCAAGAGTTGTGGTCAATGGCTCAATGTCCAGCTGGAGACCAGTAATGAGTGGTGTCCCTCAGGGATCAGTGTTGGAACCGGTCTCATTTGACATCTTTGTCAGTGACATGGACAACGGGATTGAGTGTGCCCTCAACAAGTTTGCCAATGACACCAAGCTGTGAGGTTTGGTTGATATGCTGGAGGGAAGGAATGTCATCCAGAGGGACCTTGACATGTTTGTGCAGTGGGCTGATGCCAATCTCATGAAGTTTAAGCATGCCAGGTGCAAGGTCCTACACCTGTGTTGGAGCAATCCCAGGCACAGCTACAGGTTGGGCGGAGAAGAGATTCAGAGCAGCCCTGAGGAGAAGGACTTAGGGGTGTTGGTTGATGAGAGAATGAACATGAGCTGGCAGTGTGCGCTTGCAGACCAGAAAACCAACCGTATCCTGGGCTGCATCAGACAGAGTGTGACCAGCAGGTTGAAGGAGGTGATCCTGCCCCTCTACTCTGCTCTTGTGAGACCTCACTTGGAGTACTGTGTGCAGTTCTGGTGTCCTCAACATAAAAAGGACATGGAACTGTTGGAACAAGTGCAGAGGAGGGCTATGAGGATGATCAGGGAACTGGAGCACCTCCCCTATGAAGATAGGATGAGAGAGTTGGGGTTGTTCATCCTGGAGAAGAGAAGGATGTGTGGAGACCTCATAGCAACCTTCCAGTATCTGAAGTGGGCCTGTAGGGATGCTGGGGAGGGACTCTTCATGAGGGACTGTAGTGAGAGGACAAGGAGTAATGGGTTCAGACTTAAACAGGGGAAGTTTAGATTGGATCTGAGGAAGAAATTCTTTACTGTGTGGGTGGTGAAGCACTGGAATGGATTGTCCAGAGAAGCTGTGAATGCTCCATCCCTGGTGGTGTTCAAGTCCAGGTTGGACGTACCCTTGGCCTGATTCACACTGGGACCAGTAAGCCCATCACACAAGGAAGCAGCCATCCCCATTTCTCACAGTCCTTGCATAAAATTCAGATAGCTGGGGCTTTCAATGACAAGTGAAGGTATAATCAGCAGCAGTCACTTTTCTGGACCATCTGTTCTGTTCTCCATTCAGTGGGAAAGGAAGAATAAAATGGAATTGAAAAAGACCTGGTTAACATATTTATTGAATTCTGGTACCTGGAAACATCAAAGGCATGTGCAGCTTTTATATCAGTGTGAGTCTTCACTGAACTGATATTTCTTCATCTGGAAACTAGCATGGGTTTCAGTTTTGCGTATGTGTGTATGCATGCGTGTGCATTGAATCTGCAGTATGTTATACATACAGATGATTAAGCATTTGCCAACATTTTTCAATAGTGAGATCATTGATTTGGGACCCCAAAGAAGAAAGAGGTCAGTCATGGTTTAAAAGCTTCACAGCATGGCTCGCACTGCTTAAAATGGCCCTCTTGCTGTTTCTTCATTTGACATAATACTGACAGAAATTCTCAGATGTGATCTGTAATAGAGAGTATTAGCCATATCAGTATAAGCGTTGGCTTTTTATATGCTACTTGTTTATACAGATTTATTAAAAAGACTTGAAAATTTCAAATGCTTCTGCATATGTGTAAGTATTTAAGAGCCAGATCAGGATTCAGTCTGGCTGCTCTGATTTAGTGCATTGAATAACTAATGGCATGAAAATCAAGAAATCTGGGCTTTCTTCCACATTTTCTGCTTGCTTGTAGATTTTTTTTAATCTGTGCCTTGATTTCCCCTTCTTTAAAAAGAGGAACATTTGATGTGACCATATTTGTAAAGTATTTTAAGACATCAACTAAGTTTGGTCCATCAATAGATAGTTTTATTTATCATCTCTTGTTCAGTGCCTGCCGCTCCGAACATTCTGGAAACAGATTCATTGGAGTGTAGATGCACTGATGTATTCATGAGATTATTTCAGTTCAAGAACTAATTAGAAAACCTCAAAATATTCCTGAAGAAGCTGAAAGAAAAACTAACGTGAGTTTCAACAAAGAACTAAATTCTCAAGAGGGGCAAGAGTGTAATGAATGAACAAATCTGCAGCAATATAACAAATTCCATACATGTGGTAATTTTGACCAGTTTTGTGCCTCCATTTCTCTGTGAGCAGATTGGGGTTAAGGAAATCCCAAGGCTTCCCAACAAATCAGTGAGAACTCAATTCAGTGATAGCAATGCGATGAAGATGTGAATTGCTAGCCGCTGCTTTGGGAATTTTTTTTTGGTCTTTTTTTAAGCTGCAACAAGGTAGAATTAAAGAACTGAAACTTCCTCAAAAAAAAAAAAAAGCCCCAACCAAAACCAAAGTGGATTCAAATGCATGATTACAGAAAGATTATTGGCTTCTTCTGGTGATCTGTTTCCTTTGATACCCATGACAGAAATTAGGTAGTGTTTTCTAGAAATCGGACCAGATGCTTTTTCTGATGTATCTCAATCTAATGATGCTGTGTTTTGGGAGGCGTATGGGTGACAGTTGGCAGTACTCAGACACATTTATGGATCCTGACAATACTCAGATGTATACCAGGAGCAAAGACTGCAAGTGAGCGTATAATGGAAGTCAGAAGATACAGTTCATGAAAGCGCTTGAAGAAATTTGGATGAAAATCCAGTGAGCTTCCTGCTATTGGATCCTGTTGACAAATGGCAGACATCTGTCCTACCTCTCCTGCCATCTTACTGGGTGTCCCACAATCACACATGTTGAGCTGTGGAAATTGAGCCAAATCCATTTCGGAGTGAAATTGTGAGGCATGTGCTTTTTTTTTTTATAGTTAGTTTCATGTAGTGCTAATAAGCAGTCATGTGGCATTGCAACCTACTCGTTATTTACAGCATAAACCAGCTTTATTCCTGCAGGGCAGAGTCAAATGTTTTGCCAGCAAGCAGTCTGCACATTTCAAATGAGCTGTTTCTATAATTCTAACACTCAGTAGTATGAACCGAATAGCATAATTATAGGTAAGGAAGTGGTGGTGTTGGGAGGAGATGATGGAAGGGTTTTTCAGCAAACAAGCAGAGCTGGGAGCTTATATCCTGCTGCTGCTGAAGCACCAGAATGTGCCTAGAAGTCTCTGAAGAAAATCTTCAAAATGTAAGAATGTACAATGAGCATATCCTAAACAGAAACATATAGATAAAATAGAGTTCAAGTGTGCCTGGCCCATAATTACCTTAGGAAATATGGACAGGAGTCCTCTGATCTAAGCTCCAGGCTGGCAGATGGCTGCAGCCATGTAAGAACCAACGAACAGATTACTTTTGAAAATGAAATAAAAATCAGTAAGAGTTAGGGAGCAACAGGGTTTTCTTCTGCTGCAGCAGCTCTGGTTTACATTAATAAGGTAGCTATACTGGGCTGGTTTTTCTTTTCACACAGCAGCAAATTTGCAGGTCTGTGGGCCTGCGCAGGTGATACGAGGGGTCTCACCTTGTATCCAATTAGCAATTTTATCACTGACTCCTGTGATGAAACGGAATTTCATTTATTTCATAATACATGTTTATAAGGAGAGCATGAAATTGGAAACTGTCAATATTTAGACATGTCTCAAGATATGCTATGTAAATAGACATTATAATATATTGCATAAAACATTGCGTGAATTGTATTGCAAGCCACTGTATTCATCTCCGAAATTATTTTCCCACGTGACTACCTCCTGTCTCATAAGTAAGGACTCAATATAAATGTGTTTATAACATGCAGAAGGGGTTTTTCACTGGTGTGAAGCAATTATGTATAATCCACATTGCACTAGGCATTTAGCCAGCCAGGGTTGTAGGCAAGTGCCATATGCCATTTCTCAAATAGATGATACAGTGTTGCTTAGGACCCAAGCATATTTTACCACACATTGCCCATCCATTTCTTGTTTTTATCTGTGGATTCTGCCTGCTTCTTATTGCAAGCTCTCTGCCTTCTGTTCTCTTTGGAAATCGCTTTGCTGATTATGGATACTGTCAGGACAACCAAGAGCAGAAATGATGCTGTATCCTAATTTCACATAAAATTAAAGGTCATATTTGTGAAACTGACCTGTAACTGAAAACTGAGGAACAATACAGCTCCTTCATTAGCAAATTAAAAAGAACAACACTCAAAGCACTTACTGAAAAGGGGTAAAATTTTTCCTTGGACTTTGCAGGTATGTTCTATCTTCTGTAAGCTACAATGAGATAATAGTTCTGTTTTATTTGCCTATTTATTCCCCTTCAAAATTCCTCTTTAAGAAACCTCTTTGGTTTATCTGTAGGTTTATTACATTGTGAATGACCAAGTGATTATTTACTTCTCAATCATCAAATAAACCCTTGAAGATGGACCACAGAAATAGGACTACCTGAATAGTGATGAGTGACACTTTAAGTGACATTTTAAAATGGAACTTCTGGTACCCCTGTTTGTTTGCAGATTAGTTTGAGATGACTAGTAAAAGTTCCCAAGCCATATAACCCTCAAGAAAAGTAACTAACACTGTTACTTTATTATGGTCTCTTTTTTTTTTGAGGACAAAAATGGAACCTCAGGGACTAATGTTCTTTGGATAGATTTGCGGTTTAGCATTTGGGTATCTCAATTTGCAATGAACTCTTCTTACCAGGTAATCTGTACACAGTTGGTGAGTGTGGGAGGTACCTGAGTTTGAGATTGTTAGTGATGTTGTAGATATCACCAGTTTGCAAGGTACAAGTTACTGAATGTATGAAATAAATGTTAATACAGTCTTACTTTGCTATTTTGAATGGAATTTATATTAATCATCATACTGATTTTATAACCCTTGTCTACTAAAACTATCCAATATGCTTTTAAAATCTGGTTCAAGGAAAATGCAGATATACATGGAGAAAGGGTATTATCATTAAAAATACAGTTTCAAAGCAATTTAAAGTGCTAAATTTCTGAATAAATTTTACTTTGATCCTGAAATCCCATATAATCCAAGTACAACTCACTTTAAGTAGGGTGATAATTGAATAGAACTCTTCTTCTCTCTTCTTTTTAAGCCACTGTGATCTGCTTTGGAAAAGAAACAATATGTTTGCTGAAGCTTTAAAAGTGGGAATTCAGACAATTGCCCCCCACTTTTGGCGGCTAAGTATGTGAACTTTAGGACACACTTTAGAACAGCACTTTTCCTTCTCAGAGTGTTCTTAGTTGTAGTTCTAGGATGATAACATTCCTTTGCTTCAGTAATACAAAGATAAATTAATTAGTAATCATTGAATTTGGGCTTAAGGTGCTACAGAAGTGCAGCCCTTGCCAGAACCATGCTAAAAGTTGGATGGTACTTAGTACTGTATGTGATGGGTTTTGTTCAGCCTTAGGCAGGCCTTGGTTCAAGACCTATCCTCTCAGCTGGCTTGGCTGTTCCTTCTCCTCCTCCTTTCCCTTTGACAGTGCTTGGTTGCGAATCCCAGTCTCTGGTCCCAGTCTGTATCCCCATTTGCAGGAGAGGAAATGTAGCGTCATGAACTCCGTTTCTGCAGTCACGTGTCTGTACTACTTCATTGAGTGTGCCTATGTATTCCCTGCTAATACACTGGTTACCATCAGCTCCTCTTTTGGTATATTGTACCACTGCTGCGGGAGAGAAGTAACAAACACATGAGGCCACATCAGTCAGAGACTAAAATTCTTTGTTGCTTGACTGCACAGGAACATGATGCAATCTTGTTTCAATCAGTAACAGTAGCTTTAGTTGCAGATTGAAATTCAGTGCTGCTGATATGTTGGGCTCTTATCCTTAGCTGATTTTTAAAAATGTAAGCTGACGTGTCAAAACGTAAGTATAAGCAAGATCTGAGATCTCTATTATTAGGTTTTTAACTCTACCTTCCAAGTTTGTATTCAGTGCAGGACAAAAGATACCTGAACTTAAATGTACTACTGTTTTAATTGTCATTGATAGAAATGTCAGATATTTTCAGAATATGGGACAGCATACCAATGCAAGTCATTAGCTATAAACCCCTTTACTATATGCAGCGTCATTTGCTCTAAACCCCTTTATGCAGCGTCATTTGCTGCTGGATTTGCATACATTTCTCTAATGACTCTACCTGTCAGCTGTCATAGTTGCTGCGGTATTTTAGTATTTCACTGTTCAGGGTTAAGAAGGCTTATGAGATCTTGGATCATTTATTGGTGTTCAGTGTGGAGTTTTATTATTCCAGGGTGGATTATGGAGGCACAAACTGCGTTCCAATGGCATGTTTGCAAGTGACTAACAATGTCTTATCAGGAACATTTTACGTAGCTGTACAGTATGTTTGAGACAATATGGTGTGGGGTGTGCAGCGGACAAGATATCAACATTTGTTTCATTTGCATTCTGGGGCACAAGGGTATTAAGGAGAAATGAAATGGCAGCTGCAGCTGTTGTAGGCATTCCCTGAAGGGATAGCACTAATAGGATATATATCTTCATCCACAGCCGAGTTAGTTTTGAAAGCAGAGGATGAAAAATGAAACTAACCACATACAACAAAATCTTGGATAATGGGGGCAGGGAGGAAGTAGCCACCCTCACTAATCCGTGACATCATTGTGATAAAAAAGGAAACCTTTCAACTAGAAATCCTAGCAGAGAAGGTTTTGCAAGGATACTGAAGTATTAGTCTGTCAGGGAAAAAGAACATTTTGGGGAACTCTTTGTCTAATGGACCGTGCTTAAAATCTGCAAATATTGGATACCTAGAGTGCTGGAAAAGCATTGCTCAAAAAGGGAATAACTTTAAATTACTTTTAGACCTGATATTAAAGGCTGCGTTTTTCATGTTCATGCTGTAGATGAAATATGGTGATGGAAATACGAAACCACAAAGTTTAAGAGAAAAATTTGTCTTTTTGTCAGGAGTTATCTTCTTTCCAACAAGATTTATATTCTGCATTGCTTCTAAAATGGTATAATTTTTTAAATGGAACTGAATGTAGCTTTTCATTTAGTCTTTGAGAAGCTTTCAGTCTGTCTCTTAGGTCTCAGATGTCATTTCTCTCTGGAAATTCACCAGGTGCAATACTGTGGAGAAAAATGCCTCAAACCTTTATTTAATCCTCATTCGATTCTCCCACCCGAAGAGCATGATTCACGGCAAAATGTCCTTACGTGCAACAATTTCTCCTCCATGCACTGATAGACTTGAATGTCTTAAAGCTGTGTCTTTGCTAGCAATTGTGAAAGAAAAATAGTCTCCTGGAGGGACAGATTCACGAGCAGTGATGATGCCATGGGTGTTATGTAGGCAAATATCTAATTTACCACTTGGTAAGCTAACGTTACACGGGAGAGATCTAGAATAAACACATCTGTCTACAGCCTGGCTCTCTGAGGCAGTCAACATACATTCTGTTCCTTGAGTCTTTCTTTAAACAGACGGATAACATAAGGAGCACAGAAACTTTGTCCTCTAAGGTTTCTTGCTGAAGGATTTCCTTTTTATCTCCATGGTCTGTCTCTATAAACCTATGTAAATATAATGTTCTGCAATACCTGGGCCTTTACGTAGAGCTGTCAATGTAGTCTTGGGCAGAGCCTAAGCAACAGATATGTTTCCAGAATGAAATGCTATTTGATTTTGTGGAGCATCATCCTACCACTTGCTTAGTCATTAAAGAGTTATGCAAGTGTCTCCAACCCTGTTTTAGGCTTTTGGAGGAGCTCATGCAGGAGCAACAAATGTGTGTCTAAAGTCTGCTCAACCCCAGGTATTTCTGAGCAGAAAACATTCACTGTGGGTATTAGGCAATGGGAAAATATTATGTTACAATATGGATATGCCATGTTAAGTATGCCAAGACAATAGACAAGAACCTTATAAGGGTCACCTTCTGTAGTTAAAGTGCTCCGTCACTTCAGTGTTTGTCACAGCACCATAGGGTGCTTTGGAAAATAAGTTGCCAAGACTTGGTGGCAGAACTCTAAAAACTTGTATGGAAGTGCTCTTTATAAGGTTTAACAGTATTTAAAGCGGTTTTTTTTTTTTTTTTACATCTTTTATGAGAAGTATAGAAAAAATACTGTAAGTTTTCATTTTTCAAAATAGCAACCATTCATTTGCTATGGTGAAGCAAAAATGTCTACTCGTGCTCACTTAATCAAACTAGTGGGGTTTTGAGGCTTTAATTTCCTTTTTCTGAAACATCAGGAATGGGTTGCATTAACTCAGTTGCTTTTATTTTTCTGTTTAGTCCCTGTGGAAATAGTGCAGAAGCTGTTGCTAGGAGCTTGTGGAAACAGAGGTCATGATGGATTCTTCCTTACCATCCAGAAAGCTCATATTTTCCTTTGGTTCCCTTCCAATTTGGGAACCTATCATATTTACTAATAAGAAAGTTTTCCATGTATATAAATATTTTCAATTGTTTTTTTCCCTTACACGAAGTTCCTTATTAAAGCCAGGTATAAGTTCCTGTTCTGCAGGAAAGAAAGAAAAAAAAGAGATGCATCTTTAAAGTACTCTCTGAAGATGTGAGTCAATATTCTAATGGATCAGCACCTACAGCTGCAGAATGGGACTTACCCAGCAGAGAGAGAAGGGGTTTGTTTCTGGTTCCACTGAGACATGCGCACTGCTGTTCTGCACCATGGAAACGCTTGTCTCAGTCCCTGCAGTGGAAACAGTGAAGGAAGAGGTGGTTTAAGTGACACAAATTATCTCTCCACCAGAGTGTGAGGTTGGGTTTTTCAAACCCAGTGCTCAGTGGTTGCAGTAGCTCGGCATCAGCACTGGCTCCTGCAGCAGTACTTAATATTGCATGGACAAAGCCTCCCCCATGTACACACTTCCCAAGGTAATCACTTGTCTTTCTGCAGCTAAATCAAAGCTCTTTGCAGGGCGAGAAGGCAAAATAAGAGAAACATCAAAGTAAAGAGAGAGGAAGAAATCAGCAATCCAATTAATATTTTTCTTGGACTCTGTGGTAAATTGCCTCTTAGGCTTTATGGGGCCAAGTCTGCGTTCTGGGTAGTAAGGGAAGTATACCCAGATATCTGAATGTAAAACTCATTGTACATGTAATTCTAATTTGGGGGCAGCATTTCTTATCGTACTGCAATCCCTTCCCTAGAGCTTGCCTGTTACCTGCCACTGTCACATTTCTGTTTAAAAAGAAGAGTGTATCCAGACCAATTACTGCTATAGTACCCTGCTGGATTCAAGTTATTGTTTTATTAATTCATTGTAATGAGATAATGGGAGATCATATCAAACCTAACCACTTCTAGCACCTGAGTGCTTATGCTTGTCCTGGCGGTGCTTCACAAGTAATTGATGTGACACAGGGGTGGCTGGAGCAGAGAGCTGCTCATTCAGGTTACAAAGCACTTTTCAGAGAAAGAGTCCTTTGGTAAAACCTGCTAGAATTAATTTTCCCTCCCTGTGGGAGAATGGAAGAATTCTCCTTCTACACCTGTCTCGCTTTGCACCAGTGCCATGCTGCCCATGCTGCAGAGGCAAGGAGATCTGTCAGCAATATGTGCTGCAAGACTGGAGCCAGAGCAACCATCTGGCTAATTGAGGTGTAGCACTGGTGGAGGTGAAAGTGAATCCTGCTAAATACTCATATGACTCTGTAGAGTAAAGGAAGAAAACTAATGCAGCAGAGGGTGATTTGGGCCTGAATATGACCAGCTTTCTGCTTTCCCCAGCTAATCACTGAATAATTGAGTAAAGGTTTTAAAGCATGAGGCTTTTTTCATCATTAGCCAGTGACTTTGTAAAGTAACATTTATGATTAAAGCAATCAAAAACTACCGTGGTCAAAATTCATCTGTTCTGCTGGTGGCTTAGCCACTTGTTTTCTATGTGATGGTGAGCAATACACACACTGAATACTTCACATTGTTCATAATAATTACCATCCTGTGAATCAGGGCAGGATATGGCATAGCTACTTGGAAATCATTAAGAACAGGCTCTGCTCAAAACAAGAACTGTTTCTTTACTCAAACAACATGCCTGTTGAAGTAATCTATATGAACTTTTTGTTTTAAAATTATCTTCATGTTATGATCTGTTTAATGTTGTAACTGTTCTTTAAGGGAAAACGTAAGGGAAAAATATTTTGAAACTGTAACTGAGCATATCTCCTGCCTCTATTATTTCTGATGGTTGCTTAATAATTTATATCTATAGCTTCCATAGCTAGAATTTATCTTTGAGCTCATGGCAGGGAGAAACAGCACATCAGCTACCAGATATATCTAGTGCTCTTTCTGCGAAAACTTTTCCAAATAACACTAACCTAACATTACCTAGCATTTTAGAATGTGATTGCCTCACCAAATAGTGCAGCATGATGAGAGTGGATGTCTAGAACAAAGCTGCTGATGTTGTGAATCACTTGTCCACACCACACACCTTTCATGGGATTTCACTCCAGCCTATTTCTAGATCACTCTTGAGAACAGGGTTCCCATGAGGGGTTCAACTAATGATGTTGTCTGTGCCAAGACAGCTTTTTTGAGGCAACCCAAAGCACAGTAAAGTGAGTATTACTAGGAGTTCATTACCAAAGTGCCCACCTGAACTTAAGCACTAGTGTATACACACCCTTCAGCTGATGCTACATTAGCAGTATTTGTGGCAAGGATCCATTAGAGGACTGTGCCTTCTCTGCTAAGTGCAGAGGAAGCATCTCCAAAAACAGCCTCTGTATTTCAAACCTCCCCTAAGGCCTATGAAGCAGAGGAAATCTGCATTTATCTGTGATTTCAGTTAATTCAAACAGCAGTTGTTTGGAACAAATGATACTCATTCCTTCCTGTAACGAATGCAAATATTCAGATTGCCAGATGGATTTGAATGAGCAACAGCCTAATTCTGGCTTACAAAAATAATAATAAGAAACTTGAATTGAAATATTTCTGCCTCTCATCTGCAGTTAGAGTAAAAAAGGAGCAACATATGGAAATGTTTTGAGGAATAAGAGGCCTCAGTCCACTACATAGCATTTGGCCTGTGAATTCCACCACGTGGAGCTTTAATACAGTGCTGTAAAAAAGTATGATGTTTGCACAGAAGGTGTATGCTATGGAATTATCAATCCATGTCCATGTATGTTCAGCATTTGTACAGCTTCCCCAAAGGACTGCTGACTAGTAGTCTTAATCAGAAGTTACTTGCCTGTTGACTAATATCCACTATTTGTATTCAAAACTCATCAATTCTCAGAGTGATAAATAACAAAGAGTATTGATCTTGGAGTATGAAATGTGACCATTTCCCAGTAAGTGAAGCTGCTTTTGCAATAAGCAAAATATGTTGGGATTAGCTAGAAATCTGCAAAAGATCCAACATTACTAGTGGTGGTGCACCTTCTGCTCTAATCGTGTGATTTGATGGGAGGGGTGTTAGTGCAATGATTCCGTTTCTTACCTGCTTCTGTTGTTGTGTCTACTTCACATGGAAACTACCTGCTTTGCTGGAAAGTCTCTATTTTTTTGTGAGAATTATCACACTCTGAGACACACCAAGAATAAGGGAAACATTCATATTCACTATGAGACTGTGGAAACTTCCTGATTCTGTTCCCATATTGACTGTGGGAACTTTCTGGTGAAGTTCTTGTGTCCAAAGATGAGAGGTGATCTCTTATCACTACAAACAAGAGGTTTATGAATATCTACAGTGTATTGTTGCACTGCACAGGGATCAGTGGGGACTTCAGGGAACCGCAGCTTTTTTTTTGCTAGCTTGGGGGAAATACTTGTCCAAGATCAAACTTCCAGACTGATCCAGCCAAGTGGGACAGGGCAATGTATGGAGTCAGTGAGACAGACTGAATATGAAAAGGATTTGGGGTGGGGTTTTTTGCATCTATATCATGAATCAAAAGTATATCTTCAAGATGCTATTCCATAAGAATAATGTATCTAAGTAATGTATCAAATGCAATACTGATGTCTATAGGATGTAGCTGCACATAAATAGTGGAATAATCTCTCCAACTTGTCAAGTGTTGAATGTATTGCTCATGGCCATATTAACAATAAAGAGAGTGTAAGATAGAGGAAACTGCTGTTCCTGGATAACCCTAATATACTTCTGAACAGGGGGAGCCGTCTCTGGTGGAGATGATACAATCATACCTTCATCTCAGCAGACTGTCTTTCAAGCCTCAATGTGCCCTAAGGCCCATCAACAGGAAGGCTGCTGACAATAAAGCACTTGTTTTTAAGGAGAGCTCTCTCTGACTTGCTGTCTTAGCTGCACTCATTAATTTGCCATCACAGGAATAATTCACTTTGTATAATTCAATTTCAGGTACTGTCTAGACATGGAGGGTGGCTGGTGTATATGTAAGGAAATTAAAATGTCCTCTTTCTTCTAATATAGTAGAAAGGAATAAGAAGCCATTGTTTGTCTTTTTCTGCTAAACAGAAATTAAGGAACCTCTCTGACCAATGGACTTCTGACTGCAGGAGGACACAAGGGTCAAAAATCTTGTCTTTTTTTCCTCTCTCTCTTTTTTGCTCTTTAGATTTCTGACTTCTTTTTATCTCGGTTGCATGGCTTCCCCTTTATGCCTTGGGCTCCTTCAAGTCTCTGTAAAACAGCTGTAAAAAGATTGCAGTATAACTTTTGTCGTCAACAAAATCCTCCTTATCAGGTAAGTTGCTACCTGGAACAATCCTCTCTGAATGGCAGCCAGCACCCCTGTTCATGGGGAAGGGGTGAGAAAGGTGATACTGCCAGGACACTTGCAGAGATAGGGAAGAGTCTTCATATCACTTACCATCCACCCTGCCTTACTGACATTGCCCTCTCCATACTGCAGTAGTCAGGTATACTATAGTTTACCCAACATGGGATATGCTATCTTCAGAGCCCCATATCCTGAGGTCACAGTAGTGACAGACATAAACCAGAAGCTTGTGTATGCCTCTGCTGTGTTTCTCAGGGACAGAAACTACTAGAACTTTTCTATGATATACTAATGTTTCAATATCCTCAGGACAGTGCAAAGAAAATTGAAGACGCATTGCCTGTGACCATAACCAAAATGCAAGTCTCAGAGGAATTCTCAAAATGATTTCACTAAACGATATATACTTCATTCTAAGAATGCCTCAAAGTAAGGAGATGATTATGTTCCTCATGCAGCTCTCCCCAGTTTGCCAGCCCACAGGCACAGCAGCTCAGGCCCACACTTCCTCTTGTCAGCCCTCTTTGATGCTCTGTGCTGCAAGCATAGAAACAAAGCAAAGAGGGCAAATGGCTTCAGCAGCTCTGTTTGTCAGACTGTTTCTTGGTTTCAGTTGGGAGTAATAGAAGGGCAGAGGAATGGGAGTCCTTATAAATGGATTGTGGTTGGCAGTGTTTGTGCTGCTGCACAGGGAAGGTTCTGACAGTTCTTCCTGGGCTTTATACCACAATGATGAAAAACTGCTAAGGGTTGAAATATGTCATTGCGAAGCTAAGCCTGCAAGGGCAAAGTTTTAGTTGTGAGATTGCAAAGTGGTATTTGTCTAGCTCTACTTTGAGGACTGTATTTTAAAAGTCCCTTTTGAAAAACCTATAGGTGTGATTCCTTCTGATGTTGGACAGCCCACTCGTATCTAAATAACTTGGGAGGAGAAGTGAAGCAATACCTTATAACTCACTCTGCAAGTTTAGAGCAATTTGACTCTGGCCAGTCACTTTCATTTTTAACATCATTTACAAAGTATAAGGTGATGCAAGTTCAGGTTCACCACTTGTTTCCCACCCAATGACCTGTAAGTTTGCTGGTGTGGAAAGATCCGTACTCTCCTCTGATAGGAATCATCTAATAAACAAGGCACACTCTCGGGAAGGCATTTTAGAAAGCCCATCCTAGCAGTTGGGGAAATTCTGAGTAAAGTAGTTAAGACTTATTAGTCTCAAAATCTTTAACGATGAGGAATTTCTATTCCCTGCATCCCTCTACAAACCTATCATAAATTGAAAATGAGGATGCAGTTATTGAGTATTTCACTGCATAACCTAATATAAGAAAAAAAAATGTACTTCAGAAACTTGGAATAATAAAAAATGCATGCAATTTATTAGCTATTCTAATGAATCATGTTGCTATGAGAGTTCTGGAAAGACATAAATGTCTTCTGATTTAAATTTAACTATATTGTCATGTATGAGAGCTTCTTAGTATCCGTCAGCACAGGATTTTAAATTGCTTTATGAAAAAGAAGGGTTGAATCTTCATGAAAGATCTGTAAGGTAGTCTGATGCTGTCAGTTACTCTGACAGGAGGGAAACTGAGGAGCAAGGGGGCCATGCCATTTGCTCATTTGCTTAAGTCTGAAGAGGAAGACAGCGCTTCAGCTTTCCAGTCTTGTGCTTTGATCACATGCAATTCCAGCAACTTGAAATAATTACCATTTGTGATATGCATTGAGCTCTTGACCTGTCTCACAGGTACAGGTGTAAGGTAGGGCATGGAAATTCTCCTCACAGGTTTATTTGTGGCTGAAAACTTGTGAAGCAGTTATGGGTCAGCTCCTAGACCACTAGTGATCTTTGATCTGGTGAAGGTGAAACCCTCTCTTCTGCTAACTCATGGTCATATGTTGCGGTTTGTCCAGGGATAAGGGTTACCCGAGGTAGGGTGAGGGCTACCCGTAGTGATGAAGAGTCCAGAGGGTGGTGGCAGAGCAGTTAGTCGACTCAATATGAGTGATAAAACAAACTTTATTTATTACACTACAAGCCCGTATTTATACACTGTAGCAAACACCTTTGTTGTCCACACTCTCTTTTTACTTATTGACTAACGGCTGCTGTCCATGGGCATAAGTCCAATTGTTAATTGGATAGTTCTTTCTCATCACTTCTTGGATCCGTATCTTGCTGACAACAGGAGCTTCTACCAAGGTTAGCTCTCGGGATGTTCTGCAGATGTTCAACTCCCTTCATCCCTCCTTTATCGGGATCCTGCAAATATTCGTGACTTTCCAGCCAGCCCAAGGACATCTTGCTTTTAACTCTTCTCTTTGCTTAGTTTCATCATGACTTGCAGTCAGGCCTAACACTTATGCTAAGTTATACCAATATTTATGCAGTTAACATTCTTCTAATTACGTGGTCATATATATATATATATATATATATATAATGTGGTGCAACAACCCTGTACAGACAATTAGAAAACCAGCTCCAAGCAGCATCATCGCAGTGCGAGGTGGCAGGCTCACTTTCTGCAGGCGTCCCCACAGAGTCTCTGCCCCCCCCACACTGCATGAGTCTCAGGCTTTTGTACTTACTGACTAAAATTCACACTCATTCTGACGCAGGTGGCCAGCTTGCATTCAAAGAAGTGCTCAGCAGTATCTATAAGGGTTTACAAGGGTCAATGCTTAACTTATCTGTGACTACTCTTAACTTATATATAGTTACTCTTAACAGTTCAAAATGCATTCGAACTCATCAAAGCCTGAATTGTTCAGAGCCTCTAAAGGGCCATGCCCTCGGTCTCTAAGCCAGCCCACAACAGTCATAGCCCTCTGAAGTGGCCATGCCCTCTGCCTCTTGCAATGTTGATGGGTGAAGAAGTGAAAGAAATAAAGAGACGTATATATGGATAGCTTTGTATTATCAAAGGATCATCTTTATCCTCACCTGATTTCCTAAGAAATAGTCTTCCAGTATGATGGAGCCAGAACAGCAACCATACTTGACTGAATACTCCAGACCAGCTTGAATAGAAAGAAGGCAGCCTGCTGAACAGGTAAGGTCATGGGGTCATATCTGTTGTCTAATCTGTAAATCACTAACTACTCACTGGAAATTGGCTACAGTAAATAACAACTCAAGGTGAAGCTGAAATTCTGCTGCTCTTTCTCAGTTTATGGACTTGTGAGCATTTCCAAGCTGCTACATCTGGGTGTGCACCCTAACTGAGTCTGAGCACCGTCTTTCCTCGTCATCTGCCAACAGCATTCCTCAGGATTTCTGGACAGCACTGGCTGCAGTCAAACCACCACCCTGGGCTGGAGGCCAAGCACAGATTCCTGTTTACACCTACTGCTCTTTATAATGCTTTCTTCTTAATTATCCAGATTTCTTACTAAAGTAAGTGGAAAGTGTGAAGGATCAAGCCATCTGTTCTTCAAGCCCTAGAGCTGCAGCTATGTTAAGAATCATGTGCTTGACATTTGGGTTTCACTCTAAACAAATGAAAACTGCAGCTCAAACGATGCTGATAAGGTCATCAGTGCTCCAGAAGGATTCCTGCAGAGATGGTTCTGCTGAGGTGGGTTTCTCACCCATGGAGACTTGGTATGACTACATTGTAATTAAGAGGACACCTGCCAATCTAATGCATATGAAATACAGAAACCTTCCACAAAAAAGTAATCAACACTTAAGCAGGTGATTTTCCCACTCACTGTATGACTGGCAACAAATATTTTTGTTGCCAAGTGTTGTTGCACTGCAGAGTACGTCTGGCCCAAGATTCCTTTTTCTGCAGATAACTGGGTAATGATGGCTGTTACATTCCTATGATTGATGATAAAATGAGACTATTTCATTCTGATAGTTCCAGATCAAGGGCTAAATTCTCAGCTAATTTAGGTAAGGTTAACTTTGAGATTAGTGCTGTCAATGACTGCTTATCTATCTTAACACTTAATTCAAAGTATATTAAGTTATCTCATTTAAAAAAAAAAATCACTTAACAGGATCTGTATATCCTTGCTTATGTTTGAGCAGCATCACCTGGGACAGGTTTGTCTCACACAGATTTGTGCCGTATCCACTTGATCCCAACTTCAGCTTTCTTTCATCCTCTCTGATGATTCTGCTCTAACAAAATATTTTTTCCATTGATTTTTTTTTTTTTTTTTGAAATGGAAAACCAACTCCCATCAGAAAAACAACAACCACAATAAAATTACTTGGATTTATGAAATACCTTGCTTGCTTAAAAGCTGATATAAAGGAATTCTCAGTATTTTATAATGAAGAGCATTCCTATGGTGATTTCAGTCTCATTGTTCAATTATATGTTCCTATGACTGCCATAATATACGTATGACATGCATAAATGGAAATAAATTAGGTAGAACTGTCAGGGCATCCATTTATTCTATAAATTTCTAATCTATTCACAGCGTCTTTACCATTGGGTTCTTATCTTTTCAAGCTTAAACTGCTGCCAAAGCGATGGTGCATCTTAACAGTCACAAATAGAGGAAGTTCTACAGCAAATACCTTGTTGGTATCTACAGGTCTGTGCATAGATTCAATTCTCTAGACTTAGATTCTCAATGCCATTTTTTTTATTTCCTAAGACATGCTGCCTGGCCTCTATTTGGCACTACAGACATGGTGCGTACTTCCCAAGGTCTGTAGATGTTTAGGCAAATGAATCCAGAGCTTCAGATGCAGTACATGGAGAAGTGCTATTCATACTAGAGAGCATGAGGAATGGGCACAGAAGTGAGTATACTTAAAAGAACATAGTTAAAAAGAACTTTTATGGAGGTATTTTATGAAATTATTCTGAAATACCAAGGACAAGGAAAACATTCCTGCTGGAACCACACCTGAAACTGTAGGGGTGAGTCAAAGTAAGAAATTAAGAAGAGTACAGGTCAGGTAACCCTGGATTAAACTGTTCCAGTTAGCAAAATCATCCTGTGTTCTGTTCCTGACCCTCATACTGAAAGACTTACTTTCCTGACGATGGTCCAGTGACAGCAAGAGTGTTGAATTCTCAGTTAAACAGGACTAATAGCGTTTTCATTGTTTCCCACAGGGAACACATTTTTCTAACATTGCAGGGAAGAGAATTTGATATCAGCCTGTATAATGTTTAGTCTTTGAAATTACAGGCAGTAAAAGAGGTCAGAATTGACTTAATCCCTGCTCTGGATGTAGCTGTTATTTGATTTTGGAAAAATAAAAACTGATTTAACAGACTGACTGGGAGCTCCAAACTGCTCATTTTATGTTTCACATATAGCTGTGTGCTCTCTGGTGCCGGGACCGAAGCTTTGTCTCTCAGAAAGTGCTTATTTAGTGCTTCCCACCACAACCAGAACTGTGTATGCCTTGGAAATCAAATTTCCTGGTGTGTTTGTCATGCTGAGGTTTCATGGAAGTGAATTATGAAACCGTGAATAGTTACTGAATGACAGGTGAGGAAATTAATAATAGCCAATCATATAAAATATTCTTTTTTTTTCCTTAAACTCAGGACATGCTGAGGCTGACATTCAGGTCCTTTTAAATGAGAGGTAGTCAGACATACTATTTACTGCTTATGTAGTCTCTGGCTCTTCTCCATGCCCAAATGACCCTACTTAAGCATTACAGTTCATATGCCAATTGGTTCGTATACCTTACTTACCTCTTTTGAAGCAGTGTCAATTGACATTATCGATGAATAATGCAACAAAATGTAAACCACATCCTCCAGAAAAAAAAAAAAAAGAACCAACAAAAAAACACTTTACAACTTTCCAAGGCAAGTAGGAATCATAGACAAAAGTGTTTAAAATATTTAAAAGTGTGCCTGAAACCACCCCTGCATAAGCTTCCTTTGGCAAATCAGAGCCTATGGTAGGTTTATGAAAGCTACGTCATGCGTCTAGGTTCATCAAAGCCAGTTATAGAATCATAGAATCATAGAACAGTTACGACTGCTCTTTGAGTAGATGACATCAAAATGACTTGTCAAAAAGGATATGGAAAGAAACTAGGGAAAAACTGACATTGACTACACTTCTGTTCCAGGATAGAGTGCTAACAGCATGGAAACTTGGTGGCTAGTGCTTTTTTTGTAGTATTTTGATGGCCATGGGCATTGGCTGAGAATCCTAATGTTCCAAAAAGCCACACATTTCTAAATGCCAGTCTGGGTGACAAGGGATGAATTCTGCCAGGTACGAGACTCAACCCTGAAAACTGCAAGTGCTGAATTCATTTTTTTGGTCTTACCTTGCCTGCCATGGTTGCAACACCAAATAAGCTGGTGTCTTGTGTTTATCTGTGGGAGGAGGAAAGTGACACTACATGAGCAGACAGGTCTTTTTGAGCGCTGTATTTCTGAAGACCAAGAAAAGCAGCAGGTATCTTCCTCTGTACTGTGCACACTCCTATCTTTGGGGAAAGGAGGAAGGAAGAGTCAACACAGCACCCACTTTGATAGCTAAGTTTAATTCACTGTCAAAAATATTAATGTCATGACAATGTTATACATCCACATTAAGAAAAATATTGTTCCTGTTTCAAAGACAGTCTCATGAGGATGATAAATTGTGCTGTTTTAAGGGAAACTAACCCAGAGAGAAGGAAGAAGCAAGGAGTTTCCTGCACCAGTAGCTGGCTGTGTTCATCTTCCAACCCTGTTACTCTCTAGGGCGTGGAGCAATTGACGGTGGGGACTGTAGCTTTGCTCTGCCCTCCAGGGACAGTGAGCATGATGTACCTGCCTGAGAAGCCATACCTGCTTGGCTATATACTTCAGAGAGGTCTTCTTTTCACCAGCAAATTTTGACCAGGTTGCCTGATGTTCTAATGCCATGGAGAAAATATACTACTCATCCTGAATATATGAAACATGCATGAGAAGGTGCATATGTTGAGCAGTTCTATGGGTGCTACAGAAAGCTCCTTCTTTCCTATGCAACCCAGATGAAGTGTGATGATGTTTAGCCTAGGTAAAGGAATAAGAAAAATGGAAATTATTTGCTTCTTCCCTGCAGGTTGATGCTTAACATGGTTGTACCTGCTTCCACCAGCATGTAGAGCTGTCTGCAAATGTTGATGCCAAAAATACACTGAGAAATTTCATTTGTCTTTCTGTTGTGTATTGCAGACAACTGATTTTGAAGATGTAGTTTGAATGCACTTCTGATGGTAAACATGATCTCGGATATATGCCAGACAGTAGCAGTTGTACTGGAATTTTCTACATGTTATATGATTTTTGAGAGCCTCAATTTTAAGTCAGTGGCTGAAGCTGATAGGTCCCTCAGTGTGTCTCTAACATAGTGAAAGGAACTAGTAGTATTTATTTTTGACTTTGCCACCGGGCTTTCCACATGTTCTGACAACCTCTTGTATCTCTTTGGTGATGGGGAATAAAAGCACTGATATAGATGGAAGGTCCAGCAATAACCTTATACCTTGCCCAGAAGAGAAGGTGACTTCTAATATATTTCTTAAAGCATGTGGAAAGCACTTCTGTACATCACCAGTCCCTATCATCATAAAGCTGCAGCTTTAGGCAGTACTTCATTCCTGATGATAATAATTCAAAGCTACAAAGAGATTTTTTGACTCTCTGAGAGCAGTAACAAAAGCTCAGCAGGAGCAGAAGCTCTAGATGACCCAAAGCTTTCTTTCGTGCTGGAAGTCAAGAAAGGTGTCATGTCCTGGGCTCTTTGCTTTTGGTGATTTCCCTGACCTTGTGACACCTCCCAGGGGAAGGACACTGATAAGCATCATCTGCCTGAAAGACAGAATTTAAGGAAATGCTAGGGGTAATTTTTTTACCAATGACACACCTGGGATACAAATTCTTCTGATACTTATCAGTAGTAATGCTGTATCCTAGTGATTCCACAATCACTTTTTGCCTAAGTAAATGGGCATAATTTCTAGAAGTATCTGCATACAGTGACTGATGTTCACAATGTGGGATGGGTCTTGAGCCTTCTCTGAAAACACATACATTTTGCTGGAGTTGATTTTATGGGATTTACGTCAGGTGAGGCACAGTGCTTCTGCAGCTGGGTCAGTACTGAAGCGGCACTGTTCACTTTGATGGCCTCCCACTTTGGCGTCTGGTGTTTCAGAAAAATAAATGCATCTAGTCAGCTGGGAGAGACACTGGGGCAGAGTCTTCTGGGAGGATTTCCTCCCAGCTACACTGGAACTGATTTATTGTGAAACTTGCTGAGTCTCTGAACTGTTTAAAGTGCTAAGAATGTCTTAGCAGTTGAGGGTTAGGCACACACACAGACACACCCTGGAGTTACTGTGCTGGAAGCAATGAATTCATCACTTCAGTGGGCTTTATCTAAGCAGAAGTTGTTGTTTTTCTTGTGGTTGCTTGGGGATGGGAGCTGCTCAGTTTTTTTCTGTTGTTCTTAAAAGTGGGTTAAAGACAAAAGAGTGGGAACTGTACTTCATGATGGGTATGTTGGGTGCATGTGATTGCATTTGAAATTTTACCACATTGCATACACACTCTAAGTACTCTCTGGTGTATTCCTCCTTCTGCCTAAAACCACATAGAAGGTTCTCCTTCAGATATTTGGGGTTTTTTATGATACCAAAATTATGTGGATGATTACTGCAAATACAGTGAGGCAATTAAATTCTTCTGTGTCTGTGAGATAATGTGTACAATGCAGGCAAGGTTCAGCAGTGGAACATCACAGAATTGTAGAATCATAAAATAGTTAGGGTTGGAAAGGACCTTAAGATCATCTAGTTCCAACCTCCTTGCCATGGGCAGGGACACCTCACAGCAAACCACGTCACCCAAGGCTATGCCCAACCTGGCCTTGAACACCGACAAGGATGGAGCATTCACAGCTTCCTTGAGCAATCCATTCCAGTGCCTCACCACCCACACAGTAAATAATTTCTTCCTCAGATCCAATCTAAACTTCCCCTCTTTAAGTTTGAATCCATTATGCCTTGTCCTATCACTACAGTTCCTAATGAAGAGACCATCCCCTGCATCCCAATAGGCCCCCTTCAGATACTGGAAGGCTGCTATGAGGTCTCCACACAGCCTTCTCTTCTCCAGACTAAACAGACCCAGCTCTCTCATCCTATCTTCATAGGGGAGGTGCTCCAGTCCTCTGATCATCTTCATGGCCCTCCTCTGCACTTGTCCCAACAGGTCAATGAACTTTTGATGTAGAGGATGACAGAACTGCACACAATACTCCAAGTGAGGTCTCACAAGAGCAAAGGGCCAGGATCACCTCCTTTGACCTGCTGATCACACTCCTTTTGATGCAGCCCAGGATACGGTTGGCTTTCTGGGCTGCGAGTGCATACTGCCAGCTCATGTTCATTTTCTCAACAACCAACACCCCCAAGTCCTTCTGCGCAGGGCTGCTCTGAATCTCTTCTCTGCCCAACCTGTAGCTGTGCCTGGGATTGCACCAACACAGGTGTAGGACCTTGCACTTGGCGTGGTTATACTTCATGAGGTTGGCATCAGCCCACCTCACAAGCGTGTCAAGGTCCTTCTGTATGGCATTCCTTCCCTCCAGCGTATCAACCAAACCACACATCTTGGTGTCATTGGCAAACTTACTGAGGGCGCACTCAATCCCACTCTCCATGTCACCGACAAAGATGTCAAATGAGACCGGTTCCAACACTGATCCCTGAGGGACACCACTCATTACTGGTCTCCAGGTGGACATTGAGCTATTGAGCACTACTCTTTGCATGTGGCCATTCAGAGAGTTCTTTATCCACCCAATGGTTCACCTATGAAATTGATGTCTCCCCAATTTAGAGACAAGGATGTTGTGCAGGACAGTGTCAAATGCTATGCATAAGTCCAGGTAGATTACATCAGCTGCTCTACCCCTGTCCATCAGTTCCGTAGCCCCATCATAGAAGGCCACCAGATTGGTCAGGCAGGATTT